>CAJPEV010000144.1:89924-140179 GCA_905338385.1 Darwinula stevensoni
CCCCCTTCTCACCCTGAATTCGAGTTAACCGTGAGAAATTCGTTATCGGGAGTGAAAATTTCATTCGAGATATCCGGAAATTCGAGATAAGCGAATTCGAGTTAAACGGAGCATTTAACATGGTGTCCTACGGGGTTCCGCCGGGACCAAGCTTTGAACTTCGAGATAAGCGGAATTTCGACTTATCAGGATTCGAGTTAACGAGTTTTCACTGTATGTACATTTAGTAAATACTGGACTGAATGAAGGAGATACGTATTGTGACTGATTCTCGGCCTGCAGACTAACCTATAGAAAATATGACTGGCACAGCAGGAACTAATGAGTTGATCTCATTCATCTAAACTAGGTGGTTTCCTCTTGGGAAAAAGAAGTACGTGGCTCGAAAACAATCTGAAAAGAGAAATGTATTCAATGATGTAGTTTGATGGCCTATTTAGATCCTCTAAATATGTGATAATGTATTTTTTCTATTCGAAAAAGGATGGAATGTAGGATACGAGAACGGTAGGCTTATGTGAAAACGCATCGCGTTCGTTCCCCTCCCTTGTATCAGTACAGTACCTCGTCATTTTTCCTAGAAAAAAAAAAGTGTCTTGAGACGGATAAATTGATATCTAATACAGCATCTCGCCAGAGATGTATTGATTGAGTGTATCTCATATCGATATTGCATTTCGTTCTCATCCTAATAAAAGTTGTTCGGGGGCAAAGAATGAGATATTTTCCATGCTTCTCCTGGCTTTGTCCACCCTTCATGTTGTATGCTATTTTGACGTTCCTTTATTCTCCCATGCGATAGGTCATCCATACATTGTTCCATAAAAGGCTTCGTGCCTTTACGTCAGGAGGCCCTACCTCACTTAGAAGGATTTAGGATCGGAAAAAATATATTGGGAATAGACCGGAGTTGGGATTTCAATTTTCAACCTCACTTAGACTGATCAAGGAAGAGCTCTATTTGGGTACATTCAAAGTGCGGCCCACTTTCTATTTTGATGCAGTCTACTTCGATGTACTAATAATTTACTTTTTCATATTTAGCGCCTTAAACAGCACTCACGTAAGTAATGGCGTAAAATGGCGTAGATTGCAGATGTGGAATTCTTAGCCCAAATTTTCAACTTCTGTCAATCTTTAGATATGCAGATATTTATAATTACGTATTTATTTTAAAAAGTTTCTACAATTTAAAATGTTTGCATGCTTACAGTTAGATGTTTAGATGTTTTAGTATTTAAATGTGCGCCTGCTAAATACGCCAAATGGACTTGTGGAATTCCAGCGACGATTGAGCAACTCTTCTTCGGATTTGAAGTTTTACTCCCTTCGATCGTCGGCTCTTTTCTCACTCTGACTGCCAATTTGGATATTTCAAGCGGAGATTTTCTTCCAGACACTACCTATGACAACTGAACCCTTTACTTGGGGGGAAGGGGGGGCAGTCTCGAGATGGAGCTCAGTTTCTCTACACAGAATTGTTTACTTCTAAGAGATAGCGGAATTATTTAATGTGGAAGCAATCCTCACAGGTGCATTTGAAACTAATTAATTTTGCGCTCTTTTAGAGCTTCTATTGTCAAAAGAGAGTGCATAGCCTTTCAGGCTTGTAGAGGCATTTCAACCACCAATAAGCCAATTAGCCTATCGAACTGAAACAGTTCTGTATTCTATGGTCTATCGATCATTGTCTCAGCATTTATTCATTGGCATCAGCCTGTTCCTGTCCAATCATTCTAGTGCACGAGATTGCAAGTTAAAGCACCTGATTTATATTTCAACCACAAGTATCTTGACGTACGAAGAAGAGAAAGAGTCTTGTGAGAATGCCCTAAAAAGTGAGAGGATTTTCCTTCCTTTCTCCTTGGGACAACCGTCACTGTAAATTGGACTGATCGAGGTGTACGATACCGGTGTTTGATGGGCGCAGCTTTATCAGAGAATGAAGATAAATTGATTTTACATAAATGTCAAGGCATCATTACACGGTGTATTTCATTCAAGATGATTCTTGCATCTGATGTATTGTTCCCTTATCGTATAAGGTAGCACGATTCTTGGTCGGCTTTGTACGAAAGCGTTTCGCCAATGTAGCATAGTGCCTTCAGTGGAGTGCAATCCCTTGCATTTGGAATGGGTGGATGGATGGATGGATAGATGGCTCCCCTTGCCGAAATACTGTAAGAAGCTTAAGTCTGAGTCTGAGCTCATGATCTATATCGACCATGGCATTGTTCGATTCCTTGATTCCTCTACCTCTTCCCCGATCACGTTTTCCACATTTCCCCTTCCATCGCCTCTCCTTGAAGACTTCCCTTGTTCCCATCCCCTCCACCA
This sequence comes from Darwinula stevensoni, assembly GCA_905338385.1. Taxonomy (NCBI): domain Eukaryota; kingdom Metazoa; phylum Arthropoda; class Ostracoda; order Podocopida; family Darwinulidae; genus Darwinula; species Darwinula stevensoni. Next base: position 92,262 of record CAJPEV010000144.1, read on the forward strand.
CATCTTCTGAGATTCTCTTCCTCTTCTCTTGGACGAAATTTCCAGAGATGGATTCATTTGTTACGCCTTGACAAATTTCCCATCATGAAAGACAGGGGAAACGACATGAAGGGTGAAAGACGCTTTTTAAGCGTTCCTGGAGGATCATTTCTCACGGGTTCTTTGGAATGGACAAAAGAACAGAGAGAAGCATTGAGTCAAGGCACGTGTCATGCTCCTTGACTCGAGAAAGAGAGAGAAACACGTGTAAACATGCACCAAAGTCTTTCGGCATCATCCCTATATACACAGTCCTCCGTTTCTATGGCTTTTCACCCCAGATGTTCCCAGCTGTTGGATTTCCCATGCATGAAAACAATCCGGGCTTATATCAGGCTGGAAAGAAACCCGAAATAAGATCCTCCTTTGCATCTCCCGCCGTGGTAACGAGAAAGAGAAGCCCTGTTTTGTATCCCGTTCCACTTATTGGGAGATTGGCTCTAAATCGGTAAGGGATCGGGGTTAATTAAGGGTAAGGGGGTAAGGGCTCGAAATCGGGAAGACATACCTGTAGGAGGAAGGGGTGCATTCCATATTTCGAAAGGGTATAGATTGTACTGGCTGTGGCTGAAGTGTGAATGGCATGTTACCTGCGTGAAGGGAAAGGCATGTTGTTGACTTTTCTTTCAAGAAACCCCTTTGAGTCCTTTGACATTTAATTTAGGGACGTAGTGGACCCCATGGGGTAGCCGTTGACAGGGAAGTCCTCCTTATTAACCGCGTGTCCTTTCTTTTCGAGAATCCCAGTCGTTAATAAAGCCGTCTCAGTCAGGGGTCGTCGTAAGAAGAGAAATATCGATGCCCTGTCCACGAGAAACCGTGGGCCACCATCCGAGCTACTCTCCTAGTCCTCGCTGATTCCAGTCAAGATATGCTTTTCTTTTTCTTTCTCTTGTTACCTGGAGAGATACCTTGACAACGACATCCTACTCTCTTCCAACGTCTTTTCTTTTCCTCTCCCTCAGAAACAGAGTGCAGAGGAAATCGTGGGTTGGATACACGAGACACTTGAAGCTAGCAGGAGAATCTACATACCGTAGAAGAATTCCTATCCCATAGAAAGAGAGAGGCTGCCCTTTGCTTGCAGTCCTTTCCAGCGAGTAACTTCTTGTTTAACGTTAACGAGAGCCGGGAGAACGGAATGGAGAAATGGCTGATCTCTATCGTGACAGGTGCAATCTTTGGTGTGCTCGTGACTCATTAGTAGATCCTCCAATTCCTGTTCGATGATATACTGTCTGGCGTATCGGCCTTCTCCACTTCGATCACTCTTTCCCCCTGAAGGAATTCGTTACATTGCATTGATCTGTCAGTCAGTGAGTCAAAGACCGAGGCACCTTGATGAATAGCTGGAGAAGAAAAAAGGTGTTTGTGAGGGAAGGACCTTCATTGTGCTGCCCGTCTTCCGGTCGCCTCTTCTCTAAGCGGTTTTCTTCGTCTTTGTGCAGAATGCCGTGTAAGGATTGCGGAATTTTAACTTTTTTTCGTTGGGGGAGGAAGAACTGTGAAGTAGCAACAAAGTAAACACGGAAGGAGCGATATGTGATGTCACGACATGACGCGGCAGAAGGAGGAGAGAAAAGGAAAACATGGCATGCTACCGGTCAGTGTTCATCTCGGTCGATCACGAAAACCCCATTCACAAAGGGGACAAAAGAAGGGAGGACATGTATAACGGGAGGGAAACCGTGAATCAGGGCACGTCCCTTGGATCCCTGATGAGGGAATAGAAAAAAAGACCGAGAGAGGAAAAAAGAGCTAAGGAAAATAAAAAAAAGGAGGTCGATCGGTCTCCGGATGGAAATCTCTGGTTCGGATTCAGTCGAGGAAATGATGTCATTATAGACAAGATCTGGCACTCAGTTTCCATGGTTGTTAATCTCTCTTCCTTCCGTCACAGGGGTTGCAGAGGGAACTCAGCAATTCGAGAAGGAACCTTCTTACACGGAGGTTAATCCACGAGGAGAAGCGACGCTTCATTGTCGCATCTTCAACCTCATGGGAGAATGTTCGTGGCAAAAGGACGGACTCGTAAGTTCAATATTCTTTCAATTCGTAGGGTGAATGGCAATCACAGATCCATCATGGAGAACAAATCCTCCATTAGTCCAGAATTTTCTCTAAGTCGTAGTAAATGTCTTAATTACATGCCAAAGAGGGGTATTAAGTGAAAGGAATCTCGCCGAGGGACGGACTCGTAATGATGTCGCGCTTTCTTTCTCCCTTTCTTCCTTCCATCCATGCATCCGAATATAATGACGCGAGGTAATGAGTGGAAGAATCCATCAGCAGAGTGTAGTCGGAGGACACGTGGAGAGAACATTATTCCATATCGTAGTCTGTCCCCATTCCTTTCAGCTTCGCTCTTCCTTTGCCTCTTCCCCATCGTGAGAAAAAAAGTCGATAAATAGCATCGAAAGAAGGAAGAAAGGGGAATTCATGGGTAAAGTTCCTGTTCAATTTCCTGAGCTTGCCTTGCAGGATTCAAAAGCACCACCTCTTCCTTTCCGACCGATAACCTGAAGAGAGACCATTCTCATGCCGATAAAGAGTGCCAGTCAAGTGTTAGCGAGTTGAGCATTTATCCGTTCTTCATCCCAGCCGACGGGGATCTATCCTGGGAAGTACGAATGGGCGGGGGACCGAGAGAAGGGAGATTGCAGTCTGAAGATCCTCAACGCGGACCTGAATTATGATGATGGGGAATGGAAATGCCAAGTGACGGCAAGCGCATTCACTCTCCGAGATGCCCTCACTTCCACCACTGCTCGCCTTGTCGTCAGAGGTATCTTCCGAGTAGGCTTAACTCGAAGTCAGTAAGAAGAAACTCGCTGAAGCAGCCCCATTTTGAGAGGCCTGTCAGGCCTTCTGCAGAGATTCAGTCTTACCCGCTTATTCTCTTCGAGTCACCTACACATCCTTCCATTTACCTAAGCTGACTGACAGAGTCGAAAGCAGCACGGGAAGGTGTTCGAGAGTGGGAGACCTCTCCCATCTATGACGCGTTCGACTTCCACATCCGGACACTTATGGCACCGAAGACCAAGGATAAGAGAGAAGTAAATGTCACCCATAGAGGTCTGAACTTCTCCCCTTGATTCTCAGGTGTGAATGTATCCCAGTATGTGGAAGCCTAACTTGTGCAAGATGGGTGAGATTCGGGGGCCTTCAATGCCTTCTCGTGCTGGTTTCTGCCAATGACGCTGGTCTCCGCTCGTTGCGGAATGATGCTATACTTATTATTATGCCGCATCTCATGTCCATAAGTAAGTGTACATTGGCTTTTTTGGTATTGTCAGACGTGTTCCTTGCCTTTCATGAAAACTGGTGTATTTGTAGCTTTCTCTAAATTACATCTAAACTCAGTCCAAATCACGCATATACATCTATTGCGTCCCAGCAAACAAGGCTACATTGGACCAACGTTGTATCAACGTTCGGAACGTTTATTCAATGTTGATTCAACGTTGTGTTTCAAATTGTTTGCCGGGGTACTTCTAGTTTACGACTTAAATTTCGCATGAGGGAGCTGACTACGCGTTTTAGCTCACTTTTAGATTTGGTTCAGATTTCGACAAAGCAAAAGCGAGGAAGAGGCCCCGGGGAACCTTCTCAACAGAATGCCATAGGGGATTGTTATATCTTCTTAAGACTGTCTCTTTCGTTGTTGACAGTGCCTCCGAATTCGCCTCAAATTGAATACAAGACTCACCAAGTGATAGAAGGAAACCAGCTGAGTGCCCAAGAGTTGAAGCCCGCAACTGTAAAATGCATCAGTCGATTCGGGAATCCTCCTGCTGGTCTTCGATGGTTCATTGGTTCGTCCATTCCCTAATTTAAATGTTTTATTTTTTATTTTTTATATGCTCGCAAGGAAAAGGAGAGAGTAGAAAATAAGAAAAGACTGCCATTCCAGTCCATAACACGCCATAATATCAAGTGAGGAAGAAGAGCGTTAGTTCCGCTTCTTGCAAATGCGTGAATCAGTCGCGTGGAAATTCTTCAATCTCCTTTATTCCCTTTCTCCAAGTACCGTAATTCTTTTTTCTTCATCCACACACTGCAGTCATAAAATTTTGCTAAATGTAGCCTGAAATCCGGAATTTGGTAATGGGTTTTTCCTTCACCCTTCTCTCGCAATCTGCATAGGCGAGGAGGATGTGACCAAAGCATCTACTCAGAGGAACTTCACGGAGACAGAAGACGAAAGGAAGTGGAGGGCAGAATCCGTGTTGGAATACACATTCAATAAAGAGGATCATGAGAAGAAACTCCGATGTTTGGCCTTCCACGAGGCCTATGATGCTCGGACCCGGGAAGTCCAGCTCATCCTCGACATTCAGTGTAAGGCCTTCTCCTCCCTTCCCTATATTAGACTAATATGGCATATTTCCTTTTATTGGTATCGGGTACGTTCAAATACAGTGTCAGGACGAGTGGTTTGTTCCTCTTTCCCTTTTTTTCGTCATGTTCCTCATTATGCCTATTTCGCCTATACCACGTCTAACGATGTGCGCAGAGGAGGCTTAACTCTTGGCCTGACCCTTACCTTTTTTTTTTTTCCCGGTGGCACTTTATAAGTGACGGAGCTATTCAGGCTGTTGGCTTCATTCACTCTCCATTCAACCTGGCTCATTCCATTCATAACCTGTTCATTTCTGCAATGAACTCAGTGGCAACATTTTAAAACAAGAGGTCTTAAAAAGTCTGATAGGAGATGGGAGGACAGGTGCAGCGACTCCTTCCTAGATAAGCGTAATACGGAAATGAATTTTAAAAAAGTGCACTGGGGTTGCACCAATGTAACTAATTCTCGAATGCGCCAATAGAATCCAGCAATGCAATAGGTGGGAAGGATCTGTGCATTGTAAAGGTAAAACCCGGGAAATTCATCCAGTTTCCAATTCAGCGAAGCGGATTGCCCTGCCAGCTGCTCTTCCCGAGAAATACGAATGAAATCGGAGATGATAAGGGGCATGAGATGATAAGGGACAATTACGCGTGGGATTGCGGAAAGAGAAGCCCTATCCCGTTTTGCATGCCTCATGGATGTATCTTTAGTTGCTGCACTATGTAGGTTTGGGTCCCTAACGACCCCTCTCACGACAGAAATGAGACCGATTCGACAATCCCAAAGAGGTCACGGAAAACAGGAGTTCGTGATTGTCTCCCCTTTTTTTCCATCTCATATACATTTCGTGACGTGTCTCAGCCTATATCCTTTTCATGTTGAGGAAGTGAAAGGGGGCCTTTTTTCCCTCATCTTCTTCAGATGCTCCGATCGTGAGACTGGAAGGAATCCCACAGCAAGAAGTGGAAGAAAACGTGGATGACGTCTCCCTTCATTGCAAAGTTGATTCCAATCCCCCTGGCAATATTGTTTGGAGGAAATCCGGACACGAATCCATCTTCAGTTTCTCGGTAAGCCCTGAAAATATTCTTTAAAATCCGTGGAACGGTAAGGATTTGCGTGAGGTGTGGAGGATGAGATTTTGATGAGGTGAAGGCATTGGCCTTTTGGATGGTCGCTGTCTCTCCCCGCTCCATCGCGAATGCGTGGCTAATATCACCTGCACCCTCTCTCATGGCTCTCTTCCTTTCACGCTTCTTCACTCTCTTTCTCCTCTGATTATTGTGTCGGCAGGAGACATTGGATTTTCGTCCTGTGGTACGAGATACGACGGGGACGTACGTTTGCGAGGCAAAAAACAATGTCGGCGAGAGTAAGGGTCTCACCGCCACCATCGACGTCAAATGTAAGCGGGAAAAGTCGATTAATTTTATTGCGTATTTATTGTAACGATTGTTACGGGAGGTCTTCCATTTTTGAGGATTCATCTGTTGATAATGAGATGAGCTAGTGGTAGTGTTATGATTCTGAAAGATGAGTTCGAGCTGAATTTTTCATTTGAGAGACGTTGATGACTGTGAGAATTAATGAGGGGGGAATATGGACAGATGCGCCGGTGATCAAGAGATATGGCCCCTCGAGTCGAAAGGTGTCTGCGGCCCTGGGGAACGAAACGATTCTGACCTGCGAAGCCGAGAGCAATCCTCCTCCATCCTATCAATGGCTCCAAAAGCCCTACGAAAATGCCCAAGTGGCTTACATCCGGGGCCGGAATGCCACCCTGCGTCTCACCAACCTCTCTTATGAACATCAAGGCCTCTACGCCTGCTCTGTCGCCAATGTGATCAAGGGTCGTGAGAGGAAGATCCAAAGCGAAGCCATCGCACTCCACGTCAGAGGTCAGCCTATGTACCTTCACCTTTCTCACGTGAAATCCTACCAGTTTCGTAAAGAACCGTCTCCTAAAGAACCGCATGTCTCTAAAAGAGGAATGTTTTGGGATGGAGGGATATGCTTCCTTGCTTCCCCCCACCACACACACACACACTTCCTCGTGAACTGCCCTTCAGACACCCCTGGCCTAAGTTAAATGCGGTGCATCATCCGTTGTTTAATGTTCCTCAGCCGCACCCAACTATGAAAGTCCGTCTTCACGGTCGTGGTCGTGTGTGTGCGTATCTAGAATATAGAAAGCAATGAACTAGGCCTTTCTCGCGTGACTTCCATGGCTCCATAATGTATCACCACAGCCCGAGCCTGGGGGATGAATCACCGAGACCGTGAGATTGATGAGCCCTTTATCCCACCTCAGACCGTACACAGTACGTTCCGATGAACCTCATGCTTTCCCTCCCTTTCCCTTCCTTCCCCTCCCCTCCCTTCCACAGCTGAGGTATTTTTTTCATTCTCTCGATAACAACCTGGATCCATAGACGATACGGTCGGATGGTTCGGAACAGAGTAATTATAGATGAGTGGCATTGATCATGGATGAGTGGCCTGGGTCCGACAAATTATTTCCCGACCACTCCAAATCCTGAAAGACAATCCCGGTTTGGTTGGCTCGACGCGATGGGAGAACTTCTTAATCATGTCGGAAAAAAGTTTTCCTCGGTTCCCCATTGCAGGGTGTGGGTGGAGAGGAAGGGCGAGGTCCACCTGCCCAACCCTACGTATATGGACTCAGGATAGATTTATTATAATCCCGCTGCATCTTCACCTCACTCTCAACCACAGGGGACAGAGAGAGCCCATCATCATCATAATCTCCTTCCTCGTGCCTATATGAGCAAAAAAAAAAAGGAAAGATCCGGACCCACCCGAGTAATGGGATAAGAAAATTCTATTCCGCAAAGACAAGGGGTGTAGCACCGACGGCGCAGGTTACGGGGAATACGTTATATAGCGTAGGCCAATTTGGATAACGTTGATTCCCAAAAACGCAAGGAAGAAAGAAAAAACAAAAGCAGAAGCATGTCGTGTCCCTTTCGCATGACCTGACAAACGCAGCCTTCAAAGATTGAAAAGATTAATGCATTAAGCGCAAATATCTGCGTAAATCCGGGTAAGTTAGAACATGGAATAAAATCAATATATTGATCTGATTTTAACAGAATTGCCCGCTCCCATTGACCAAAGCTTCCCCCAAGCTTTAACGAATGATTCGGGAAGATCTTGCGAGGCTTAGTCACCCGTGGAATTGGAAATTGAAAGGTCGATTCCTCCCGTTGTCAGAATGTGTGACAGTGTGACAGTTGGGGAGGAAATCTCATTTGACTCTGGTGACTCTATTCAGAAGAGTGCCTTGTTAGCATCTCCCCTCCGCCTTCCTGCGATCAATCAATCAATCAATCAATCGATGGAGCTGAGCTAGGCTTGAAGGAACAATCCATCATTCCATCAATTCCCTGGAGACGAGGGGTTTCCCGTCTCCTCGTCTTGATGGATGAGGAGTCTGGAAAAAACCAGACCGATACGGCTCAAGCTTTCGATAACAAAAACGGGGGAGCAAAGGACAAAAAAATCCCCGTGAGACACCAGGCAGCATGACTTCCTATTTTGCTTCTTCCTCTTCTTGTTTTGTGGTGATTATTATTCCTCCCTTCCTGGTCATCCCCGAACTGCCAGAGTCTGTTCTTATCTAATAATGCACAGGATGGAAGGGAGGGAATTTCCTTTCCACTCCAGCCTCACTTTATTGGATCTTACTCTCTTCCCTAATTATCTCTGCTCTATCGAATTCCTTCCTTTCTCTCAATCTCTCATCACCATCTGAGAATAGTATGCAGGGAAATCAGATGCATGCCTTCATCTTGTAACTCGATTTTGGATCGAAGGAGGGAGTGGGGATCACGCACGGATCGAAGAGATGATGCATGACTCATAAAAGCATAATTTAGGAGCTGGGTTTATGAATGTTTAAATGCCTGCGCTGGATCAGTTGTCATGGGCCGCGTCACATGGTCATATATTCCTCATGAAGGCGGAGAGTCACGCGAAATTCCCCCTTCATTGTCGTTAGATGGCCAAGACACAGGGCAGGGTGTGTCTTCCCATCAGGATCAGATCGAAACAGAATGATAGCAAGGGATGAATGATGGGAGTCTCGACTGTCATGTCGAGAAGATCGGAGAAAGAAAAGGAGTAGAAAAAGGAAATCACTCTAGCCCTGACCTGTTGAATCGTGCAGGTCAAGTCGACTTCGTTCGATTGCGTCACAGAGGCCCAGACTGCTAGAAATTGGCTCGTATTATCCTCTAGGTCTGTCTTGTTTACCTCGCAGTCGTGTGTTCTGTTGAGACTTCCATCCGTCCGCACGTGTTTCCCGCTTCCCTGATGAGCCTCTCAGACCCCCTTCCCAAACATCAACAGACTCAGCTTCCCCTTACAATACAGGCTACAACATAACCCTCTCCTCAAGAAGGAAGTAGGTAGAGAAGAGGAGAGAGCAATTTCCCTAATTGAGCCATGCAGTTGGGAGGAGAGATTGATATTTCTGTCAGAGGAAACCCCCTTTTGCATTATGATTGAATTGTGTGGAGCTCTGAGAGAGAGCGCTCATTCCCCCTATTCTCCTCATCTTTTTTTTTTCTTCTTCCATCCCTCTTTTCCTATTATCTTAATAATTCCCCTTTCCATCCATCTATCCGTCGATCCTGGGGCTTTCCTGGCCAGATATTCCTCACTTGTCTGCATTGACAGGCCTGAAATTGCCTTCAACTTTCCCCCCCCCCCCCCCCATTCTCCAGAGAAACTATATGATATAGTAAGGGGAAGTTTATGGTCTCGTGAAATAACGGAGCAATATTCCACGCTGTCATGGAATGGACTCGCGTGGAGTTTGCAAGAAGCAGCTGGCCTATTCGTTCTCTTGGGAATCAGGATCATAAATGAAGGGGAACGGGAAAGAGAGATCCGATCATTTTCCTGGTCTCTATTGGCACCTAGGGACCTCCTATCTGAAAGATTCATCGGCGCTCATATATCTACCATCAGGCACACAATATAGGGTGTGTATGGGGAGAAAATTGGCTAAATAGGACACATACCCAAAGTCTATATGTTTCCATAAAAAGCAGAACAGCAACAGTAAAGAACTTTCATTTCTGCACAAATCGCGTATTCGTTTCCTCAGAAGGGTCTTTTTCTGTCAATTGGTTACCTGAATTTTTCAAGAGACAAGTGGAGCCAGAGAAAAAAAAATAAGAGAGAAGAAAAAGAGTGTGAGAGGAGAAAGTGGATGAGCCTGGGCCTCTGCAGTACGAGTATCCCCTTTGCCCCTTGCCCATGGGAAGGCTCAAGATTAGATTAGAACACGAGGGGAAGATGGAAGAAAGCCCTTATTGCCCATTCATTTTTCTCCCTCTTTCCTCCCAATTTCTGTCGTCCAGCTTCCGCTGAAGAGCGCATCACCTTTTACCTGTATACGAGCATCGTCTTTAATATCATCCCGTCCCCCTTGGAGCGTAATATTAAAAACATGTAAAATCTTTTTCACTTGCTCGCTTTTCATCAGAACTATGCCGATATTGCTATAGAGACAATCACTTAGGTAAGTAGGTATCATGTAAGTAGACTTGCACTTTGCTATTCCAAGTGCGCTGCCATTGAAACAATTGGTAACTGATAGGGTATGACTCTCCCTTGAGGGAAACTGTGCTTCACAAATGGTCGACATGCCTCTAATCCACTTTTCTCGGCTTGATTTCTTAATTCCTCTACAACTGACTTGTTAAGCATGGGTCATGTATCACATTAGAAGGATAATGTGCAGTATAATACAATAGTTGTTGGGAAAAGGAAAAGGAAGTGACGCCTTTTCGGAATGTCCCTCGTTTCATGAACTTTGCTTCATCTCCTCTACTTTAGGGGCTCCACAGTTTCTGCCAAGTCGAGAAGCCGTGGTGACTGTCGCTCGAGGGGAAGATGCCGAATTAAGCCTCACTTTTTGCGCTGACCCTGAACCGAGGAGCATGTCTTGGGAATGGGGCTCTCTTGCCCTCGAAATGGGATCCTGGCGAGGGAAATACCACACCCAACTCCTCCCGGTTTGACCCTCGAGCAATCGACAATAGGCTATGTTCCTCCTCTCCTCTCTCCCAATGGGTCCATTTGCATTTCAAGTGTTTCAATCACTTCCGCAATCCCGTCATACAAGTAGCCTCCAGTTGGTCGATGACTGACTCGTTTGGAGAGGGATAGGGAAAGGGAAGGCAGAAAGATATTGATTGATTTTTCGCAACGTTGATTCAGGATCGGCGACAAGGTTGCCACGAAGCGAAGTTGACCATTAAGGAAGTGGAGATGGTGGATGCACGGAAATATACCTTCCTAGTGAAAAACGAACACGGCGAAGACAGCAGCTTTCTCGAACTCCACATCAAAGGTAAACTGTAATGTTCAATCCCCTGTTCTCATTAGAGAGCTCTCAAAATTTTCATTCCGTATTTTTTTCCATCTTTGTGCATTTCATACACACAGAACAAGTTACGATAACGACGGTGATCGGGATCGTTATCGGTTGCGCCCTGGTTCTCGTCTTGGCCCTTCTCCTTCTTCTGTACGCATTCAAGGCCGAGAAGTGGTGCTTCTCACGTGAGTCCATTCTCTTTCTTTTTTTTTTAAGCAAAAATGCTAAAATGTACGAATTAAGGGAAGGGAGCGCCTGAGAGGTAGGCCAGGCGGAAAAGTATGTGACTCCTGTCGACCTCCCGGGTCCGTCTATTCAAAGGCTTGCCATTGAAAGCTTCGCAGGAAACCCCCATCAGGGGGGTTCTTTTTCTCCCTCTTTCCTTTCCTTCGAAACAAACCCTCATCTTGCCACACGGAAGACACTAGAGTTCTTTCCCTGGAGAGATACATCTATCTCTCTTCCTCTCTCTCACGTGATAAATCTCCGTTAGTTCATAGAACGAAACTTCTCTCTTTTCTCTTTCAATTTGTCTTCATCGAACTTGACTCGCTCTTTTCTCATCCTTGCCTCAACAAGTCCTAGGTTATGTGGAACTGAAGATGGGGATGATGATGATGCGGGAGGAAATGGAGGGAATCGAGGGCCTAATTGCCCGGCCCCCTGCATCAATCTCACTATGGAAAGTGGATTCACACTGGGAGCTCCTATAGGGTTAATGGTGTCTCCCCAAAACAAGGAAGGAGAGTGACATGGAAACTCTATCCATGGATATTAACCCCCCTTCTCTTGTCTTCCACATCCCCTCTCTTCCTCCTCCCCATTTAATGCTCTCAGGGTGCAAAAGAAGGAGAGAGAGAGAGAAAATTCCACGATTGGCAATTTTTCTAGCTTTGCCCCTGGCCTCTCGCCTCATCTCATCTTCCCTCTCGCCTGTGGTGATCACTGCCATCATCATCATCATTTTCAGCTGTGCCTCTTTCTGTGCTTGTGTCTCCCTCTACAATCTACATGGACATGCTTGTCTCGTCCCAAATACATCCTTCATCTTAACACGAAGTTCATCTCCCTCCCTCATATCTTATATGCTCTCTTCCCTCTCAATCTTCTTCCTTGCTCTTCTGCTTCTTTTTCCTTCCCCCTCGATCTAGTTGTATCTGTTCTTTTTTAAAAAGACGAGCTAGGATGGAGAAGTTGGAAGGATGTAATTTGCCAGACCCTAATGCGTTCTTCCTTTATCTGGCTCCTGTCTGTGGAGTCGTAGAACCATTTCTCATGCTCACCCCATTATAACCTCTCTCCTCTAACCTCTGTCGAGGGATAATACAGTTTCATGAGGATGCGGAGTTGAGCCTCAGAGATTGGCTTTATATAGGGCCTGGGATATAGGGAATAGATGATAAGGGGCTTCCCTTCCCTTCATGTGGCTCTCCCAGATAAGAGAGAACAATCTCATTGCCAACAGGGGCCAATGCACGTTTCCCTCCTCCCCCAAAACCCATACTTTGTATTTCCCCCTTCCTCCTCTCTTCCTTCCTTCTTTCCTTCCCTCTCCCCTTCACTCATCCCCACCAACAGCTATACGGCTATCTCCTCTGGTAATACCAGGGATTGATTGTTTCCATCTGCCATGTTCTTGGAAGGGAAGTAAACTGTGCTCGGCTAGAAATCTCATGTGTTGTTTTGTGTCCTTGCAGAGAGAGGAGACTTCAAACCTTCGGATATCACAACGTGAGTATTTTTTTAATTACTTTTGGAGTCTGTTACTTTAAAGAAGACGAAGACCTATTGTGTTGATATTAAATCAGGGAGTTAGAGAAGGGAGGTGGACAGAAGAATGGAAGAGGATTGGTGGGTGGAAAGGGGCCAGGGTCTGGCGGGGCCATCCCCCCTGACGCCCTCTATGCTGTACCTCACAAGGCTACCAGCGACCATGACAAGGTTCGTCAGAGTCTTATGCTGGAGTTGTTCTGTCCGTATCACAATGAATAAAATTAAGGAATAAACTTAAGGAGGCCCCGAGTGATTTTGCGACATAAAATAAAGGTTCTTCTGCTGCTTTTGAAGCTGCATCCCGCTGTCATGGCATGTGATGTTCTTCCCTGCAGAGCAATGGAGAAGGGGGGAAAAATATAATCTATGCTGATCTCCAGCTCCCCAGATCCTCCAACAATGGGTCCATGCGAATCAGACCTTCTCCTTCCAATGGACAACAACAGCAACAAATACAGCACGGTGCTCATCGCTCGCCCACCGAGTACGCCCAGATCTCCTTCCAAAGAGCAGATGTTTGAGCTTTTCAGAAGAGTCTCTCTGGACAGCCCTGTGATAATAGGCAAACGAGCCATTGAGGACTCTGTCGTTTGACCTCGGAAACCAAAAAAAAAAGAGAAGACAATAGAGCCCAAAACTCAGCTCGCTCTCTTGCATTGACATGTGTCTCATTCGAGTCATCCAGTATTTATTATCACTCGCTAAGAGGAACCTGTGATTATTCCGCGGTCATTTTTCGTGTTCTTCTCAAAAGTGTCTCAGGCATGATGTCATGGTGTGTTTCTTAGCTATCGTTGTATTTTCTCTCTTCATCTGTCGCTGTCCGTCAGTGTGAGAAAATCTCTTGCCAGTGCAGTGTTGTTTCACTCTTGAGTGTGTTCTAGTGACCTTTATCCTCCCCAGCCTGGTTCTAGTCCCACACATCTGGCTGGCTGCAGGAAGACTTGAATAATAAAACCTCCTTTTTTTCCTAGATAAAAAATAGTTGATTTATGAAAAAAAAAGAGGAAGGACACCTGCGGAGAGCGTGTCACAACAGTGTCGGGTTTCATGCCAAACGCATAATGCCTTTTGCCCAACGGATGTCTTATAGAAGGGTCTGCTGTGTCATCGAGTAATAACAGCCCTGCTTTCCCTGTCAATCTCGTTTCACCATCTATGGCGTAAATGGGAGGAAATCTGATATTGGATACATGGAGGAATTCTCCATTCTTATGGAAATCCTAGCGTGAAAAATCTTGTGTCCACTTCGATCACATCTGCTTTGGGGGATCCAGAAAATCCTAATCAAATGTCCGGATCCTATTACACGACCCAGTGTGGTCTCTCATCTCCAATCAGCCTGTCTTCCCTTCTTCATTATTATTTTTTTCATCCTTACAATAAAATGAATGGTTATCACGTGGGAATGGTACGACAACGCTCTCATGTCACGAGGGCATCGTTCAAGTTAACTAATTGGATCGGCTGCCGACGTTATATGGATTTCTACTAATCCCACTTGGAGATGTAACGAAAAACTTTATGGGTATACCCCAGTGATGTTCAGATGTTGAAAGGAAGCGGAAAGGGGGAAACTTATTCAAGGTCGCCCCTGGTGTGGTGTGATGTGGTTAGGTAACTGAGGAAAGGGAGAGTGGTCGAGGAAGATGAAGACGTGTAGACTAAGGCTAGGCTGTCTTCCTTCCATAGCCAGAGGGTATGGATGGAATTCACATGGCCCGTGATGAATCGCCACTCCTGACCACATTCAGGGTGGTCCCCATCCCTGCACCCCTAGGCTACCCCATATGTCTTCCCTTGCTTTTCAATTAACTCCCCCTTTCTGTTCATCCGACCTTGTACAGCCACTCGATATCCGTTCCCTGGCAGGACTCGAGTAAGATCATGATGAGTATACAGTGTAACGAGGGAATTCGTTACGTATTATTCGAGCGAGAGGGAGAAGAGAGAAGTCGCGCCTTCTTGGAAGGTTGGTTGTTTTTCATAAGGAGGAGAGGAAAAGAAGGCCTGTGATGATGAATGATGAGAGGTCCAAGTTCGGATATGCTCCCCTCTCCTCTGCTCCCTCTTGGATTAATCGAGGAGAAGATTGCCATGCCAGCCAGTTCTAATGCAATGAGTGTCCCTCGTTTAGGACGAGAATCCTCGGAGGAAATCAAGTATTTCCTGGCTGGACGTACATTGTCCACTTAATAGGGTCGCTGCATTAGAATCAAGTCTCCCTTCTGCATGAGAGGAGAGGGGAAAATTGGTTTCATCTCGTGAGATCAGTGGAGCGGAGTAACAGACTTAGAGACGCGGGACAGGCTTTTCACAGGCTATCTCCTTCGGCTCTTGGACAAATTAATGAGCGCCTGAACTTTGACCCTCACCTTCCTGTATTTGGACAAGGGAGAAGTCTCTATTACCCCATGACATCAGCAGATTCTTCCCAGACATTCCCTCTCATGGGTGTTTCCCGAACCTTCCTCCCGATGCTGTTGTACTTGGCTCGAAGTTCTATTCTCTTTAACGATGCGAATAAGGGACTCGACCGAGGGAACCCTCTTGGCTTGGAATAGTCGTTCTTCCACTCCATCGAATGGAGACGAGCTTTTCGTCCCTTCTTTTTTGTTCTCTCATAGTCCATTCTTTATGTGGTAGAGGGGAAGGAAGGGACAAGGGGGGAAGGAAGTAATCTCCGGAGAGGGATGTGGGCTTGACACTTCGATTAAAGCTCTCCCTTGTGTGAATGCAAATTTCTCGGTCACATTTCAGGCTCGTGTGTATCAAATTAACTCATCTGCTCGGCATCTCTCTTCACCAGTCGATCTCGGAACTTTGAATAGCTTTGAGCCGCGTTCGAGGAGTTGGTAAAGGGCCAAAACCCATCATGGAGAGTAAAGGGGTTAAGGACTTATTTCTCCTTCACGTACGATTGAGTAATGGCCACGATGGGAAAGGCAGAACGATGAAGGTTCTTCCCACAGACGCAGCTATCCATCAATATTCTTTTTTTCTCGTACTTCTCCCATGAATTGATCACGGCTGGAAATTTCTGTCAGAAGCTAGCCAGATGATGTCCATGCATGTCAAGCTGAAGTCGATAATGAAAGAACATGCCCAGTCACGATCTATGTATCTAGAGAGAAGAGATGGCGTGTCATCGCAAGAGCCTCCTCGTCATTTTTCATGGACCCTAAAATGAACCTGTTCCTCGCTATCTCCTCGACACATGCGGTGATCATGAGAAGAAGAGGCATTCCTTTCATGAGACCATGACGATCCTCTCATTCCTTCATTCCTCTCTCTCTCTCTCTCTCTCTCCCTCTCCTGGTCCAGGTCAAGAGCTCATTTTCTATCACTCATATTATCATATACAACAGTCTTCTTTGTGTTATTTTTCTAAAGCCTGGTGTCACTTGTCCCTGGACTTCCTGTGATGGATATATACTTACCTTGTCTGTGGGATTGCTTCCCATATCTCTCCCTACATGATATTCCCTAATGAGTCCATCCATCACGTCCTCTTTCAGGGCTCTTCCTATTCCGTTCCCCCTCCAGATCCATCCCTACCGAAGACACGTGGCCTGGCCAATATTGTACAATCCTCTCCACAAAGCCCATCGTTTGTAGTTTCCCTTATGTGGAGCATCCTTGGTCCTTCCAGCTGCGATCTAAGTTAATATCACCGCGTGTCGAGTTTCGGACTCCGGTGGAGTGCCCAGTTCCTGTTCTACAATCATTATACTCTGAGAGGGGAAGAATGGAAGGAAGGAAAGGGAGGAAATGGGCTGGCCTCACTCCAGAGGCTAGAAGAAACTAACTGGCAGAAGTCGAAAGACGATTATTCATGTGGAGGGGAAACACCAGAAGATTATCCTTTTCCCCTTCTACCTCTCTGGACACTCGAGATGACACCGTCGAAATAGAACCACAAATGGGAAAAAAAAAGAGATGAAAACCCACAGTTTCGTTCTTGTCTGGCATGAACATCTTTCATCGAATCGAGAAGTCTCGAGTTCAACGACAGGGTTGGTCGCAATGGAAGCCTCCCAGCTGTCTCCGCCCGTCACAATGGCTCTCGTTACAGGGGGAAAGAGACTCGTGCAGTTTGGGTAAAAAAAAAAAAAAAAAAAGCTCTCTCCCTCTAGAAAAACATATTTCCCATGGGGTTCATTATTTTTCAAGTCCTTCCTCTTCGATAGAGATGCTGAGTATGGGAAAAATCTTCTTATCTCCAGGTCGTTATGAAGGGATAGACATGTTACATAGAGCATATAATAGCCGTAACAGCCTGGATGCTATGACATTGATGGTATCAGCAAGCAAAAAGTGGAAGAGATGGAAAGAAAACGATCCCTGGAGAACCCAATACAAAGAGATGACATGGGTATGCCAGTTGCTTCAAACTCGTTCGATGTAATTGGATTAGACGCAGAAAGCCCCATTGGGAGACGTCATAATTTTAAATGTTCATTTTGCAAAGAGGGGGAGGCATTTCACGATTCTCGGAACCGGTTCATATGCAGGGGTTTATGCTTGATATAGAAGCAGGGGGATTTCCTGGAGACTCGTATTACTACGTAAGAATTGCACGAAAGGGAATGGAAAGAGCAAAGGGAAGGGAGAATGTGACAAGGAGCACAATAGTCGAGAACTTATGTGCAGGCAGAGGGACAATATTTGAGTTCCTGTCGGGGCCAAATTCTCTTCCACCCCCTCCGAGGCGTACAGAGTCATGGACACAGCTAATGCCCGCCTTCCCAGATTCTATAGTCTATAGCCTCCCTGCACAAGCTAGAAAGGCGGATGAATGCACGCCGGGATTGGGCCAGATGAGATGACTCAGCTCGGGGCATAATAGAGTCATCTACTTTTTTTTCTGTCTCTCTCTCTCTCTCTCTCCCACCAGGGTAATTAACATCCTCATTATCTCAGATACTCAGCCATGGTTCCCGCGGACGGATAAAAACCAAGCCTCGCAACCTTGCCTCCTACATATTTCTTCGTATCAGAAGGAGATTGATGAAATGACCCTGCGGCGGAGACTCGGGGATTATTTTGCATGCATCTCTTGAAAGGCTTAGACCACCCCGGAACACACCACAGCATATCTCCACCATCGCAAAAAAGTTATAGACTTTTTTGACGATTACGTGACGAGATTTTCTTAGCCCTCTCCGCGTGACCAGAAGGGGAAAAAAAGAAACATAGAAGGAAAAAGACATGGAAGGAAAATTGGATCAAAAACCCAGGCCGTTGACACATCAGTAATTGCATGTGGGCTGCAACGTTAATTATGGCCAGCCTCGAGAGAGAAGAGCGAGAAAATTCAATCTAGGAAGAAGAGGAAGTTTTCGTCCGGATGGAGGGGAATCACGCGGGGATTTGCTTATGCAAATTCGTTTCCTAGGAAAGTCTAATGAATAATCGGGGGCATTGTCACCAGCGGTTGAGCCTGTGATAGATTGCCCTCTTCCCAAATCCCTCAATTCTATCTCGGTCTAGTCGAGATGGGGGATTTTGCCCCTCGAGTCGGGAAATGCCCTAAATGACAGTACGAGATCGTGCAGGAACTTCTCGGCTCATTCTGTCTCCCTCGCGAAGAGACAAATTGGAACGAAGAAGGATATGAAGTGTGTCTCCATACGTAACACCTCATTTAACAAATATCTCGCTCACATATGCAACTTCACGCATGCACACCATCTGGCACCGAGTGAGAGCAAAAAAAAGGTCCCGACGAAAAATGACAGAGCCATTTTGCCATAGAGTACAATGGGGGAAAAGAAAGAAGTCGTCGCCGCAGCTTCTGTTGAGATAGGCAACCTAATTGGGTCCATTCAGAAAAGCCAAGCACAGAGACTTTATCAGCCGGGGATCTTTTATGGCCACCATAAAACCCTAACGAATGGCCCCCACTTTGATTGATAGAAATGTCCGCCTCCTGCCATTATGCAAGAAATAAATCCTCACGGAGTGATATTATAAGGGGAAAAAAACCATCCTCATGTATGATATCGGCCCCAGTCATCGGTCATGCTCGTCACATTTTCGTCCTCCCATTTTCTTCCTGCGATGAAAGTTGTTTCCTTTTCGAGACCCAGCTGACGCCATGTTGAATGGACAAGCTGTAATGGAAAAGGGCAAGGCGACACATGTCTGCAATTGCACTCCTCGAAATCTACTGCCCAATTCTCAGTTGCCGCGTGTGAGAGCTGGAGATAAGGAAAAGGATTTAACCCCGATCGACAATGGACCGGGAACGAGAGGCCTCCTGCCAGGCGGGAATCCGATTTTCCGGCTACATATGGCATACAGTTATACGTGATAGAAGATGTGAAAGCTCATCCAGCTATGATTTATGAACAACCACAGTCCGCACCCTCAGAGATGTGCAGCTGTATCAATAGTGTTTTCGCGCTGACCATTTTCTCCCTTTTATTCCCCCTAATCATTTCTCATGGAAGATACCGTCCGTAGTGCGGAGTGCGGCTGTATTTTTCGCCCTTCTCCCCCCTTTTCCCCCTTTTCGGCCAATAATGGACGAGCTTTTAATGTCCCATTCACCGGAACTGGGAAGTTCATTACGGGTGAGGCGCAAACAATACCAGCACGTGTCATTTCATATCATTCTTGTTGGCGTTGTCGCGCTCCGCTGCGCATGCGCCATACTGGACGCGTTTCTAAACCCATCAGGGTTGCCAGAATGTTTTTTTGTTATTATATTATTCGTACCGCAGGAGTTTCCTGTTTTCCAAGGTGGTCAGTGTCTCATGTTACAGAAAATCCCTATGAACCTCTTTTGAAGTGTGAAGTACTTCTCGTATTATCAGTTTCTTCCTGGAAACTGAAAACTTTTATCAGCAGAATCAGTGTTCATTATGAGTTTGGGATATTTTGCAGTTCCTGGTTGTCCTACCAGCAGTGTGTTTTCTATCACTACGCCCGGTGTCTTCTAGCTCTCGTTCCGAATCGGACGCTGTAATTGGTATGGCTCATAGCCAAGAGCAGTTATTTATGTGAGAAAGTCCCATCTGGTGATTTTTCGGTTTCATAATGCATTCACTCATGCAGGGTTTTATATCGCAACGTTTACTGCATGTTCCGTCACAGCACATTGCAGGGATTCTGCGAGGTCGTAACTTCCGAATCTCGACCGCCTGTTAGTAGGAATTTCCAACAAAACGCTGAAAGCTCAGACGTGGATGCTTTCATCCTCATATGTGCAGAGTCACGATATGGTGCATTCATACAGTCAGCTGCTGGGTTCGCTTTCCCCGCTTTTCTCAATGCGATCGCAGCTCGCCCATATTCAAGATGCTGCGGAGATGACTAAACGTGCTCATGATGAGAAATTACTGGTTTCCCCTGGCCCATTTCGCCCCAGAGACTACTGATGACGACAGAGAAATAAGAAGAGAAGGAAAAATTTTGCGTCAACTCATGAATTCTCGCGCCAAGCAAACGCAAGAATTGTGTACGGAACGGGCGCCAGAGACCGTTGACAGAAATAATCATAAATAATTTTTACATGGAGTCCAGCTGCTGACTTTATGAACGCTGACATTCCAATCGAGATGATCGTAAGTTCAAACTGGAAGAGGGATGAAGGGAACACGAAATAGGAGTGATCGGAGCAGATAGCCTATGAGGCACGTTATGTTTGCCATGGACAGATTGCCCCAGCCAGTACAAAGACTCCCATCAGGCCACCTCTCGCTTCATCCTTCAATAACGTCCACGACTCTCATTTCCATCGCGCCCCATCGCATACCTATATGCGATACGTGGGATGGTAAATAAGAAAATGAGGGGTGGATAGGGCATGCGCATTGCTTTTGACCCTTCCCTGGATCCATAGCCTGGTTGGTGGTCGCGCGCCTGTTGACCTCAGCGGGAAGTAAGGAAGGAAGGAAGGAAGGAAAGAGGGGGAATTTGTTCCTCTTCTTTCCACGATTTTCCCAGGCTGTCAAAGTCCCATTTGCTTTCTCGGTTACACAAAGGCTCGTCCTACCATCATCGAACCCATTATCATAAATTCGGTTGAGGCGAGGGAGAGTTGAGTTGAGAGTAACGACACGAGGGCGTGATGTGATTTTTCCCCCTGTTTTTCCTGGATCTGGTCTCGAAACACTCGAGAGCGAGAGACGGTGTCAAGCCATCTGCCCCTCGCCATCATCATCATCATCATCCGCCCATAAACGGAACTTCGGAAGCCTTGCCAGATCTCTTTTTTTCCTCAACAGGTCTCTCCTTCAGCTTTAAGGCTGTCTGCCCACAGTTCATTCTTCCTTGTTGACATACTTATTCCAATGACGAAATATCCGGGTTAATATTTTTAAAACTAGATTCTTCGCTTCTATTTGATGCTTACTTTTTTTTTTATTAACATCCTTTTTCGTCTGCATAGGAAAGGATTGTAACGAGGAGCAGAGGCAATATTTTACGATCCGCTTTCCAATTGGGCCTAGATATTTTTCTCAGAAAGACTCCAGCTCACTGATCGCTTTATGCTTGAATATATGAGGAAGATAATTCCGTGAATACTCAGTTGACGTGTTCCCGCGTCTCAAATAGGATTTGCCAAATGGATCTTATCATCATTTCCATTCGCATGGAATGGGGTCGATCCTTTCAATCAGGTGGCAGTGTAAACCTCTTTTTCCGCTCTCTTGGATTTCGATATCAGCAGAGGGGAGAATATTGATGGGTATTAATACCGGAAAAAATGCAAATTTTTCTATACTAATTTTATCACTGTTTCTTTAACGTTCTAAATGTTTCATGGAGGAATGTGAAATTTGCTGTTTGAGAGCCTGCTTGACCTCCTTTCAATCGATTAGTAAAGTTTGAAAACAAGGCCTGTGCCTGCCATACGCGACAAAGGCAAAGTTCTAAATACTGCCTTACAGTCATGCTAAACGGGAGGCTACTATAGATTTTAGAGAAGGTCGGAGAAGAGACCTGGCTGAAGAGTCCATTCTCGTGTACATCGTGAAAGATGCTGCCGCCTTCTCAAAAAATTTTGCCGATCACATCTCAGCATCCGTTTCAGCAGGATGCAAGTTCTTTCCACGTTTCCCTTCAATGAAAGCGGATTCGTAGTGGGATACAATGGTTGAAAATCCGATGGAAGACGACCCTTCGTCTCTGTTCGCTCAAAATTCATTGTTCTGCATCACCCAAGGAAGGAGCAAGTGGCAGAAAGAAAAGAAACGAAGTCATTTTTTGCCCATTGGAATGTTGGAATCGTAGCGCAGAATGCTTTTTGAAAAGAAATCTTCAACCCTATAGCTTATCTCGCATTCAAGCTAGGGAGTGGGCTCCAAAATCGATACACTCGCTTCAATTGCCAAGGTCTCCGAGTCCGGAAGGTTTAATCTGTTTCGAACTATTCTTCGTTTCCCGAAGAATACGAGTGCGAGCAAGCATTTGCTATCAAAGGCACACCAAGTTTGTCATAGGCAGGTATCCGCTTAACCACACGATACACATGTCATGCAGCACGATGATTGACGTTACTTTCCAGCAAGTGGGACTCGGGGTGATGAGGTGACCCAGCTCTCACTTCTAATAATGCATCGTGAATCTCGCGCCGAAACGTCATTGCGAAATTTAATCTAGCAATAACACCGTTACAAGATTAGGTTCCCCCGATCGTTTGACTACCTCCTGACAGTAATTCTTGTTCCCCCTGAGATCCTTGAGTCATTATTGTAGTCGAAGATAGCCTTGGACTTGGGAAAGGCAATATTTAATCGGTGAAATCTCCTGCAATTCGCCCGCAGGAGTTGCAGGTTTCTACCATTCCAACCAACAAGAGACGTCAGATATTTTTCGAGTGAGACAAAGAATAGGAGACATGAAAGTACTTCCTCTCTCAATTGGGAGGCAGTACTTCCATGTTTTCCATGTCAAACTGCCTCCCACCCTCAAACCGCCTCCCCACACAAGATTATTGTGCCGACTGGAATAGGTGGTAGAAAGAAAAAGTGAATGGAGCCCCTAGACAAGCATCCTTCATTCCACGGAGGACTTGCATATGGGATACAACGAAACACTTCCACTCCACCCCCATCCCATGGAGTTTTTCATGTCTCGAAGTCTTCTTCATTCGTGGCATGCCACGGATGGAGAAGTCATTTTGGCCTTTTCGTTGTATCGATGCAATCAGTTCCCTTTTCTCAAGAAGCAATTAGACGTAAATGATTCCTCGCATTTTTTAAATTATCACTCGTTTCAGAGAAACATGTGATTATTCTGCGGTCATTTTTCGTGTTCTTCTCAAAAGTGTCTCAGGCATGACGTCATGGTGTGTTTCTTAGCTATCGTTGTGTTTTTCCCTCTTCGTCCGTCCCTGTCCGTCGGTGTGAGAAAAGCTTTTGCCAGTGCGGTGTTCTTTCATTGTGTTTCAGTGACATTTATCCTCCTCAGCCTGTCTGGGGATGGACTGCCGGTGAAAGTTCTTGGTGACCAGGTGCCTTCCGTTCAAACAAATATTTACCCGTTCCGAGCGGTAACGGAAGGGAAGGAAGACGTTGAAGGTGAGTCCCGATCCTGCAGGCCGGTGACAGTGCACTGACACAGGAAAAGTACATCGGAAAAGTTCGCGAGTATTTGAATTAAGTCCGACGGGTGACTTGCGAAGAAGTCGCAGAGCACATGGGAATCTCCTATGGAATTACTTACTTCGCGAAATCTTCCATCGTGTCGACTGAACGATTTTCTCAAAACGATTTATTCCGCGGCAGCTGCAAGTAACGCAAAAAGTACGCAACGCAAAAAGTATAGAGCGATCGCAACACCGGCGTTTGACATTAAGCGTTTGACGTTACGAACTTCCACTGTGAAAAATTCGCGACTAATTGATTTTCCGACGCAGTATTAAGATCTATTGGTGATTGGGGACTTTCCCTCCCTCCTTCGTCCCTTCGTCCCTCCGTCCCCTCCATTCATCTCTCTCCCCTCCCTCCTCTAGCCATCCACACAGACACAGGAGATCCTCCAAGGATACAGATTCCAGGAAAGAAAGAATTCGAGGTTGACAATCGTCAACGCTCTGAACAATGGAAATTCCAGCTATTGGGGGGCATGGTTTCCACTTCAGAGCTTTACAACACAGTCGGTTTCGTCAGTGCACAGTGGGACGAAATTCGAATTCTTTATAATCAAGGTTCTCTCAATAATAGAGTTCGCTAGGTGTACTTGGAGGAAGGTATAAATAAACTAGCTTTTGGACAGTATGCTGGTAGCAGGCGATATTCGTCGCTATAGCCGCGGTCACGCTATAACCGAGGCCTTTACGGCAGAATTCGACTGTATTTCATGTTTTCCACTTTCCTTGCTCTTGAGAAAAATCGCAATGAGAAGGGGATTGCTGCAATATTCCTACTGCCTCCGAGATCCTGAAAAGTATGAGCGGAAAAGGTAACATCTCCATTTCTTTTTTTTAAGTAATTGTAATATCCACGAAGTCGTGATTTATTCATTTGGAATTTGGAAGGCACTGTCTCATTCTTGAAATAAATAATTGAACTAAATTGAGCAGTTTACACTCTGGCTTTTCCACCCGACGTCTAACAAGGGCACAAAAAGTAACTCACTCGGGAATGAGTGCCGAGAAATGGCATGTACTGCATCGCACGAAAAATAAAGATAAAATGAATAGGGAGGGGAAAGAGACAAGGAAATAAGGGAAGGGAGAGGAAGGAAGAGATAAGGGAGAGAGAGAGAGAAGGAATGGATCGGGAGGTTCCAATTTCGCTGAGAGAAATTGAGCGGAAGGAAGGCATGGAGATGGAATGGAATGGAATGGACCTTGTCAAAACTCCCGGACATAAAAGATTCCAAGCGGAGACCGTCGACAAAAAGGCTAACCCCTCTCTCGTTTTTTTTTTTTTCATACCCTGCATATATTATTATGAGAGCGAACGGGAAAAGGCTAGGAGACAGGAAGCCGTTCCGAGTTCCCCTTTTTGTCAGCGTGAAAAATGACTGCACTCCCTCATGGAGTCTGCTTCATTTACGAGACCCTTTCGTGCATGCTGGCTTCAATTGGGTGCCAGGTACGGTCCATGGAAAGAATGTCATTCGCTTCACTTCTCGGTGATGGGTAGCACGTGCTGAGATAGTACATGCGAACAAGAAGGTCTTCTGTATCTACGGTCGTAAAAGGACAACAGCTGAGTTCAATCTTTTTTTTTTTCTTACACGGGATCCTCTTTCCTCCTACGATCTATTACTTTGGATACGGTCTCACAGGATCGTTAGTTGTCAGCTGCTAAAGCCTCACATCTGGCCCTGGTAAACTCAAGTGCTCCTAGCGATTAAAAAAAAGAAAAGATGGATGAAAAGCTGGGAAGGTCGAATTCGAGCAACAACGTCCAATATAAAAATCGCACAATGCTGTCAAATTTTCAAAACCAAAGCCAAACGGAGCTAACGTCGATGGAATAAATAGAATGAGTTCGGAAAGACTTTTCCATTCTTCCTGGGTGTAGAAATAATATGCTCGATGTGGGAAAACATCCGTGAGGCTATCGGTGACAATTCATGCATGGTTCGTATTATCCACACAAAGGGTGTTCCAGTAAAGAATATACAGTCGAACTCGGTTATAATGTCATCGGAGGGACCAGGGAAAAATCGTCGTTATAACCAAGGTTCGTTATAACCGAGATTGCCTTTATTGACATTCCTTTTCCTTGTTTTCAAAATAGATGCTATATACAACTTTAGTGCACATAGGTCGTCCTGCACTGGCTTCACTTTAAGCATTGACCCACTAATTGGCCCACACTAACTTTAGCAAGGATTTATTGACGTCATCTCGAGCAGATCTACGAAGTTTCTTGTTTTGTGGCATGTTCTTCTCTAAGTACGGATGAAGCTGTCACGATTTTTCCAAATTGCGGAAATAGATGAACTAGGAAGTCTATGTTCACGAGAGACGTCAGTTTTACTTCGCCCACTTTCTCTTAGACGAATTATGCATTTTTTCTTGTTTATTGCGAAATCTTGCCACTTTTGCTTTTCACTGGCCATGTTGTCAACGGGAAATGCAAATGGCGACTGAAGAGAATATGATCTTTTTAGTTACTGGGAATTGCCCCTCTCTTACCCTCCTCTAGTCATATCTACATGATCCTCAAGGAAAGATGAATTTATGGCTCGCCATGACTTTATCTTTCGCTCCCTCTTTCGATGATGGAAATCCCAGTTAAGAATGACGAATTGAAGACGTCAACGTTGTCTATTTCGTCAATGGGACCTTGAATGGACTTCGTCATAACCGAAGTTCGCGCTATAACCGAGCTCGTTATAACCGAGGTAAAATTTCACGTACCTTATGGGCTCTACGCCGGGACCTGGCGCTCTTCGTTGTTATAACCGAGGTTTCGTAATAACCGAGGTCGTTATAACCGAGTTCTACTGTAGTGCATATTTGCCAGTGTAGCCACGTGATTGGGTGTAAATAGATAAGAACAGCACAGCACAGAGGGATATGCGCGATATCTGCTTCTAATCTACCAGGAGCAGAGACATCGTGGATATTGACTGTGCAATGGGAACTGCCTCCCGAATTGCGCCGTGTTTCCCATCAACAATCACAAAGATAAGGGAAGAGTAGAGGAAGAGCTTTATTCTGCATAGGACGGTAAGGTAAGAAGTGCTTAATGAGATTCAACAAATATAAGTTTAACTTATTTCTTTTTGGTGCTAATAATACATGTTTTTTGACCAGCTTCTATTCTACCAGATAATTTGTTGGACTGAAGGATGAGGAAGGAGGCTTGGGGGTCGTAAGTTGTCTCTCAATCTACATGGGCACATTACATGGTTACTTCTAAGCGCAATAAAATAGTGGTATACCTGCATTGTAGTATATATAATAGCCACCCTAAATTTGAGAGGCTGTAGATCATGAATGCATAGAAATGTGTGTTACTTCATTTTACTCACCATGCTTTTCTGCAGCGGAAGCGCAAGTTTCCCTCATTCACAGTCATTTCACTGCCTCTAACTTTTACCTTGCATACCCACCCAGGTCTGCATTGATTAATATTGACCGACGTTGCGATGTCTTGGATAACACTGTTGTTACTGCTGAGAGAACATCGTCACAGACACGACTTTGGTCAAGAGGATGGCCGTGCCCCTCATTTATTCATTAGCAGCTCGTGAAATTGTTGACGATGGTCGTTGAATTGGACAACGCGGGGCCATTGAGTGGTCCACGAGGTCACCAGACCCTATTGCTCTACGCTTTTGGCTATGAAGACATTTCGAGGAGAAAGTTAATGGAAGAAACCCAAGAAATCCCCAGGAGTTAGAGGTGATGGTTCGTAAGAAAATTTTTCACGTTCTGGAGGATGTGTTTCATCGTGCAATGGAAAACTTCACGAAGCGTTGCTAGGCCTGCATGGATGTACTTGGGGAAAAGTTTCAGGTGATGAAATGACTGAAAATGAGTGAAATTACTATCAATGAAAGAAATGTGCACTACCGCTCTTACAGAGAAGTATGATGAGTAAAACGTAACATTACGCATTTCTTTAAATGTTTCTTCATGATTTACAGCCCTTCTAACTTGGAGCAGCTATGATGAAGTAATGACCCTATAGTAAGTAGAGACGAATAAATAGTTCAATCCTTATGAAATTAGCCCGCATTTTGTTGCATGCAGCATAAGAGGATTACCACACTAGTAGCATATAGCATTGAATCAACATTGATTCAACGTTGGTTTAATGTTATATGCTACTAGGGCAGGTTTTGAAATATACTAACATTACATGCAAACCGACAAGCAATTACGATGCGTAAGAAGTCCTTCTTACATTTGCAACTATTGAAACAAGACTGAACTAACAATGGGCTCGCACCGCACTCAGGGAAACAGTGGGAGTGGAATCAACCAATTATATGAAATAAAGTAGAAGTATCTGGCACTCGAAGACTGGAATAGAACCGATGCCAGATGGAGATGAGGATAAGCCTCCGTCTGTTTTTCAAACTGGGCACCAACTGTGAGAGGAGGAAGTATTTATTCGAATTCAGACTAAGCCGAGGAAAATTTACCGCTCTACTACTCTTCATTTGAAGACTATCATTGGGCAATTTTCGGTGGTGTAAGCAAACTTCACTTTATGTCAGAATGCAGGCTTACTCCGGGTTTAGTAAGCGTCGTTCTAAACCGATATACTCCAAAGTACTATTGGGGTAATGGCTTAAGAGTAATGCGATTATTCTCTACGGTCTGGAATCCATCAAGAGGAATTGGAGATTTTGATGGGGCGAAAAGCAAATTGGAGCACATATGCAACAAAAAAAAGCCCGAACTGGGAGGGGGTAGTTGGCTACCCCGTCACAGCAATGAACCTTATGACATCTCGAGTTGTCAGCGACTGGTTGGGCAAAAACGGCATTCGCATTGTTCAGGCTTTTTGTTCATTGTTCTCCATCCACCTTACAATCTCGCTACCAATGACTTTTGGCTCTGCCCAAATCCCAATCTGACCTAAGAGGACAAAAACCAAGTCTTAAATAGTCTGTTGAGGCGCAGCTGAAACAGCTTCCGAAGAACGGACTAGATCACGTGTTGGCAAAGTGGGTGACGCAAATAGATGCGATTCATGCATTCAATACAGAGAGAGATACTTTGAGAAAGAATTTTCGCAATCCAAATATCTGATCTTAAATAATGACCATGGCCTCATTATTTTTTTTAAACACTCCTCTTATGTTGAGTCACTGCTGATATTCGATGGAAGTGTCACAATTTTCGATTTGCACGAACTGATGCACATTCCTGACTGCTTGAGAGACTTAGCTCTGAATCGCTGATTCCCTGTTCGAAAGGATGAGTGAAACATCCTCCCTGAGACTGCGATGGAAAATGGAAGGATGATTACAATGAAAGAGAGAGGCCTTTTCTCCAAATCTTCTTTATTCATGCTCAACATTTTCTTCATCTTCGCTTTATCTCAATCTAAGGTGGATTTTTGAACAGAGAACTATCCGATAAAGCAGCTTTGTTCCAGGGAAAATACATATTTCTTGGAATTAAAGCTAAAAAATCCACCCTTAATTTTGCCTCTTTCTTCAACTCGACTCGACCCATTTCACGGAGTTTCTCAATCTCTCTTCTAACCGTAAACTACCCTAGTCGCTATGGCAACCTTATCGAGGAGCATGCCATCTAGCCCCAACGAGGGATGGACCTCTCGAAGAGGTCCAGAGGAACTCCCAAACTATTAACGCTGGAGGCTTACTGTGAAAAAAACATACCACTAATTGTACTCTGGGTTCAATTTCACTCCAGTGTATTTTGATGCAAAAAAAGCCAGAATCAATTGGAGGTTATATGAAGAAGTAAAAACAAAATCGAAAATAAATTATGACAAACGAATGTTCCCTACTTTGGTACTGGAATGAAGCCTATTATGCCTCAGTTCACACTGTCATATGACAAGTACAATGAGCTTCAAGCAAGGGTATACCTCACCCCGCTTTGAATCCTCCCTTTCCCTCCCCCCATTAAAGTCTGTCGCATAGGGTCGCTTATCGCTTGATTTTTTGCGCTGATATCGACAGCATTCTTGTGAGAGGGAAATTTTCTAACATTTTCCCGCAACCAATGTATTCTGGGAGAACTAACTTCCAGAAGCAAGGAATAGTTAGTTGGTCGCTGTCACCGCAGGGCAGGGCTTCGAAAGCTTGCATGAGAGAATTATGAGAATGGAATCGTTTACAACTTACGTAAATGTGATCATCGTCCTCCAGGGCATCTATTTTCGCTATTGCAGTCGAAGTGAATGCTTGGGGTGAAGCCGTGCTTCACACCAGAAACTTCGAAGATGGAAAGACAAGTAACCTAAATGGAACCTTTGGGCCAGAATCGGAAAGTCACACAATCCACTATTGGGATTAATAGAGCTCCAGAAAGGAGAACACTCCGTTTCCCATCAGGAAGTCTTAAGCCGTCTCCAAACCAGAGATAGCCCTGTAGTGAATCAGATTTCTTGTGTAACAGTGACAGGAGAGCGCCAGAAAACGCAGGTGGACTGAGTTCATAAAGCCGTGGGAAAGTTTAAAGTCAAGGCAGAGGCACGTCCGTGGGTGCTTATTTTGAGTCAGGTTTGTGTGGAAATAGAGTTTGAGTTTGAGTCACGTTAAAGCAAGAACAAAAAGAAATGGCCCTGGTCTACGTGAGAAAATTC
Organism: Darwinula stevensoni; assembly: GCA_905338385.1. NCBI lineage: Eukaryota > Metazoa > Arthropoda > Ostracoda > Podocopida > Darwinulidae > Darwinula > Darwinula stevensoni. The sequence continues at coordinate 122,044 of CAJPEV010000144.1, forward strand.
CTGTTATCCGATAATTCTCCAGCTACAATAGCTTGAAAAGAAACGTGATCGGGATGATTGCGAGGGCTCCATGGTGGCTCCTGTCAAGATACAGGTAAGGAATTCGTCGATGTAGCATCACCTCATGTCAGATGAGGGAGAGGTAAATGCTTCCACAGAAATATCATGACAGACGGGTGATCTGAATCACTGGGCAATCCTCACCTGACATTCCATCTCCTTTAGAGACTCCATTTATTGCACCCTCTTCAATCCCCTCTTCCTCCCGTCAGCTTTCTTTTGAAACCTCATCCATCAAATCTTTTGCTTAGCAAGGGCTTTTATTTTAAACGGTGAATGACTATATACAGGGTTGTGCAAAAGATCTCGTACACTTTCAAAATCTAAATTTTTCACTAATCAACGGGCTTTTGGCAATTCTGATGTTTTTTTTAATTCTACGGACTTGTTTGATACAAAATGTTTTCACTAAAGTAAATGTCAGTCTTCATTTGAATTTTTTTCTCTGGAGCCATGACGCCTTAAGAGAAATCGAAGCGCTATCATCGCGCTGCACAAGCAAGGGATGAAGGCTGGAGCGATCGCCAAATCTGAACCCGATTGATCTGGTCTGGTCGATCGTGGAGCAAAAGATCTCGAGAATCCGTTTTCGCAACGCCGAGGCGCTGAAGGCGGCTTTGCGACGCGCTTGGAATGAAATCAACGTCGAATAGCTGGCAACCATCATTCGAAACTTTCCGAAGTGACTCCGAGCGTGCATCAAGGAGAACGGCGCCAATTTTGAGCACATACTTAGAATTTGATTCATTTACCTTTTTTCATGTTGTTCAATGTACATAATTATTCAATTAACAAGCCGAGGTTAAGGTTTTATCAAAACCTTACCTGCATGAAAAAGAGAGAAAGAAAGAAGCGTAAGAGAAAGAAGAAAGTGTACGAGAACTTTTGCACAACCCTGTATGTTGTCAGCACAAGTCACCTTGGTCACCATATTTGGTACGTGATGTAATCTTCTATCACTGGGGTCCACGATATTAATTGCATGCATATCCGAATTAAATCGCCTGGAAAACAGTATGTGGAGTTCTGTAACTGTCGAATATGATACCTTTTCATAAACATGTAAGCTTTCTGCTCATCCGACCCAATAACGATAAACATCGCTGCGCGATGGAGAGGTGCGACACGTGACTCTAGAATTTCCCAACACTTCATCCTTGCGCCGCGTTTAAGGCCGGTCAAATGAAAATGCTTCTCCTTAGGGATAATATTTATCCGTGCACTCAATTTGCTCTCCCCTCTCTTTAACCCGAGTCCTGGGCCAGAAGGCAAATGCGATGAGGCTCATGGGTGCACTCGAGGAACTGCGGACGGCGCACGGAAAACCCACCTGTCAGATCAACAATGGCAGCTGTTAGCATTTGAAACCGGAGCGATGCTGCAGAGTCATGGTCGCTGCCGCAATCTTCCACAACTTTGCCTGAATAAGAGGATAAGAGGACAGCTAGACCCTAGAACACAGCCTCGGGACAAAGCTGCAGATAATCGAGAAGGATGTCTTCAGTGTCCAAGTGGAAGGGCATTCCGGAAGGGCTTCAATGGACACCAATAAAATCATAAAATGCGATTTAAACTGATTTATACCCATATTTGCATTTCTGTTCTGCTCCAATGACTTTCCTTCACATCACGGATCGGAAAGAGGACTCGAACTACCACGTAGAGCAAGCGGAGAGACCTTTTATTCCTTTCGAGTCGTTAGACGCGGTATAAACGAACTGCGTTGGCGGAATTGTTAGCATAGGGAAGCTGTTGGGAAGCCATTTCCCCTTTTTGCCTGATGTTCTAGTTTCCTCTCGTAATGCGTATATGTTTCTTCTTCTCCCTTTCCTCCTTAATCATCAGCTACTCTTGCTGCAATGTATCCATTTTCATATTGCCTCCTCGCCTAGGAATGCGCTTAGGAGATACAGGATGCTCTTGCCCTTTTTATTGTACCATCACTCTTTGATGGACGAGAGCTCGTAGGAATCAGCACGCACTGATCAGGCAATACAGGAAAAAAGGCAGGATTGGACCTAATGTTGCTCAGATTACAATAATTACATTAAAGCCCTGAAATCTCGGTTTTGTTTCAAGAAATGAAAAAGCGTTTTATGGACACATACCATTAAGTTCTCCAAGTTGACACGCGATCGATCACCGTCAGGGGTTCTTGAAAGTAAGCCCTACGTTATCCTGATCCCTTAAAGCTTCTCTTCTGGGTTGGCTGGTAGCGGAGGAGAGCTCCCAACCAGTTTTTACTAGGTACCTAGGAGGCAGCATCCCTCTTGAGATTGGCCTTCTGGTCTTTCCATGCTGTTTTTTGGTGTCTCAGGGGTCTCTGAAAGACCCGAGAAAAAGAAAATCTGTGCCAATCGTTAAGGAAAAGGAACGTACCTCAATTGTGAATCTATGACGAACGTGGTAACTGAAATCACAGTTCAAACTAACAGCTATTCTCGAGATGTTATTTCAATGTTGAAACGAATAGGTTCATCATGTAACGATAATCAATCGGACAGAAGTTAGACCTCTTCGTTCTGAGGGTATGCGTCGATTATTACGATAATTATTTTATGGTGATAAACTTCAATCATCTTCTCGAGTTGAACTCACGGTAAATGACATTCCACGGTTTCTTTTCTCCGCTTTCTTCGGTTATGAGATCGCTTAGGAATGCGTTTTCGAATAATCAGTGAAAATTTTTCCTCAAGTGCGTCCGAGATTTTGTATCCTTTTCATGCATCACGCTTGCATGCTCTGAATGCTTCCAGTGGAGGTGAATGTCATTGAATTTTCAACTACGGGCACTTCATTCGCCCGCAAATACCGAAGAAATTAAGAGTGCCGGTGAAAAAGCGTTTCTGGCAGGAAATGATCCACCACATGTATAGCTTCCATTTACTAAATGACAAATATACAGACACAACCTTTAAGGTGCTGTGAGGAGGTTAATAATAGTCTGTTCGGCGAAAATGCCACTCTGCCAATAAATTTTTGTCTTCCTATTGTTCCCTGCACCATCTGGAATCCCAATAATTGTTTTGCTCGAAAAAAAAAAACCTTGGAGGCATCACACATACTTCACCAACTTACAACATGTTTCCACGAGGCGCTCCAAGTGCTACTGAAACTTTTTGCATTCTCCTTGCATTTATTGTACTGTATGTTAAAATGCTGGCGATCCCTGGGTCGCAACGGGCGAACTAAGTGGGATAAACAAAATCATAGAAAGCTTTTGATAATGGTTAGATATAATTGCAGGAGCTTTGTTTTACGGAATTAATTACGTGTAATAAAGTAATACGATACCATAAATTAGAATGATTAATTGCGAATTTTCCCGCTTGAATTAAACATATTCATTAAAAAATTACATTCTGTTAGTTTCTCAGACAGGAAATACGTACGGATTGTTGGAGTAAATAACGCATTTCTATATCGGGAAACACAGACGCGAAGTGTACCATTGTTCTGCGGAGAGCATTCTGTTTCCTGCAACGTTACTTTTATTTTTTATTATTATTATGAGGAAATGAGCATCATTTTATCCAAAAATGATGCGTTGCATTATTTGGGCTCATGGAAAAAAGTTTAATTTTAAAATTAATACAATTATTTTAACGTGACAACTACATTGCATTAAATTAATTACGCCGATTGATAGAACTCCGGTTTTATTCAACTATTTACATATTTCCTAGGTGTTGATAATTCCACTCACCAACCTCTCAAATTTTAACCATGTTGTAATTCTCATTTTCAATATACTGCTGGTACAGAAATCTAGAATAGAGACTATGTCCAAGTTTGAAAAATTTGGAGCTTTAGTTTATAAATACGTTAACAATTAGCATGAAGCGTGGATGGTGAATTGTTTGAAGACTAAGCGAAACGTCGGGTTTCCCCATTTTTGGCAACTTACTTTTGTACCTCTCCATTGCTTAAATTACTTGCATACCCGACATAAACACTCCTTTTTCCTGACTTACATTATTACAACGATGACGTGTCACAAAGTAGTTAATTTTGGGGAGAGAGTCAAAAACACCTCATGGGCATCCTTTCCCTCTAGTTGGATCTGGAGTTCCAAAATGATAGATATATGCATTGGGTTCGAGATAATATTACGGTTACTTCTGAGCCGGCACAATGTATTTTAATGGCACAGCTCCGAGGCAAATACAAGTCCTTTTTTTTTCTTGGACCGGCAATTAAAGTCATTTGAAGAGAGTTGCTATAGATGGCAATGCTCCACAGAGAGTAATAAGCGAGGAATGCATCGCGCTTAGCGGCGTGGTCATGATTTCCCCAAAGGGGGAAGCTAAAGGGAACGAAAGGGGGGGGGCTAGAACCATACTTGGGGGGTAGGGGGGCGGGGCTTCGGACCCCCAGGATCCCCTCCCCTATTAAAATTTTACACTGGAACTAGTAACTAATACCAGCTGAAAAATCATTTTATTTCCAAGGGGTCCCAGCTCAAAATTTCTCAGGGAACCAGTATTTTTTTTATCGTGACATTTCTTACTGTTACTGAATAGGAATTCTATAAATCGCCTGGATCCAATAGCTTTTCGCAAGGGATTTCCACTCGGTTCCTGTGAAGGCATAGCCCAGCGGTTCTCAAACTGGGGGGGGGGGGGGGGGGGCCCCTTAAGGGGGGGGGGGGNGGGGGGGGGGGGGGGGCGTCCCTTAAGGGAGGGGAGTGCGACAGGTCATAGGGGTTTTAGTTTCATTTGTTTATTTATTTATTTAATTTTTTAATTTCAATGTGCAATTTTAAAAAACTATATCATACCGGGTGGTCCAAAAAAGTCCCGAACTTTACACGCCTGCAGACGGTGTACCATATGAGTTATCGACAGGAAATTTACAAGCTTTTAGATACAATATTTGCTGGTAATGTAACAAAAATTTCATTGAAATTGCTAGTAACTACTGAGTCGCAATATTTCTCCTGCGCGATGTCAAAAGAGCGAGTGTGCAAAAAAAAAAACCACGTCTGACCTCAGTAAAAGAAATGTTTGATGGGTCCTCCATGGATGTGTCTTCCGACGATCGCCCGCCGAGGCAGCACGCCGGCAAACGCACTGACACACTTGCTTATTTGACGACTTGTATGGAAAGAGCTCTTACTTGTGTTCAGAGCAGGGAATTTCATTGAAATTTTCCTGAAACCACCATTGGGTGTGACACCGAAAATTTCAAGACGATGCTTAGCATGGTGTCCCGTCTGCAGCCGCACGAAGTTTGGGACTTTTGGGGGGCTACCCGGTATATTGATTAATTTTACATTTTTGCTGAAAAATGTTCACGTTCCTTCTCAGTCTAGTGAAGATGTTCAAGGAACGTAGACTAAAGCGGGGTAGAGGGACGCAAAACCGCCCTTTTTCTTTGAAATACGAGACCGAGGCCTTTCTGGCCTTTACTCCAGGAGTAAAAGACTAAATAAAAGCAATCTCCTAGCGCAGGCTTTGAAATTCGATTCTTTCTCAACGGGTGTTCATTTCCATCGGCGATGTTTCACGATCCGAATCGATCCGCGTTACCTTGAGCTTCAACTTGAATACTCTGTGTAATGTTGGCGCACTGGTTTTCTCTAAATAAGTAAATCCCTGTCAGGTCGTTGAAAATTCTTCTCCCCTATGCCTCATCTTACTAGTGCGAAAATTAGGTGCCGCTTGAATGACGAAAAAGAACTTGCGCGTTATTGCTACCGTCCAGTCCAGATTTGATCATTTGTGGGCCCAGAAGTATGTGACATCGTACTCATTAAATTTGGTGACTGATGATCCAATTTCCAGCTGAGACCCGGTCCTTCAACTGTTGCAATATTTTATCTTTTATTTCTTTCGACCGTCGTATGAGGAAAACATATGTGGGGTAGGCTCCATTTCCTGGTGCTCGTCTCAGAAGGAAAAGAGACGCAAACAAAAAGTTTGAGAACCGCTGCTTTAAGGTCACCTTGAAATGATGGGAAGATCTGAAAATATTCCTACTGTTATTTTACAAATATTTGTAATGAATAGAAAATGGTCATCCGGCCATGGCAAGAGGAATGTCTCTTACATAAATATTTAGAGTTGTGCCTCTATAGAGAGAACATTTAGGCTGGTGTTTTCTAACAGTAAACCATTTTTTGATTAGCAAAATCATTAGGTTCGTAGATAATTCTTAAAATCGTGCTTTGGTGAGGAAAATTTTTTAACTTCATACAACCTTGCCCACAGTTTATGAAGTGAAAGGCAAACGCTAGGTACCCCTTTAGTAGACGACGGGGCATTGCACATTTTGTCATTTCCCTGAGATGGATGAATAAATTTCCCATACACGATGATAAAATGAAGCGTTTGAAATGGTACGGGAATTGTAGACAGGGACTTGCGTACCGAAATTTTAAGCTCAGCAATACTAAAAAATTGAATCAGAAAGAATAGGTTTCAAATAATGCATTCCTTCACCAAGAATGTTTAAAAGGTAATTTCTTGCGTGATAGGAAAGTGAAGTCGTCTTGCTTTCAATCACAGCATTCGTTTATTACCTTTGAATTCCATCTGTTTCATGAAGATCTTGAATGCAAAGAAGGTAAGCTGTTGCATGCCTTTGAGAAAATCTTTAAAGTTCATCATGCCAAAGTTTGGGCATTTGCACAAGTTTGATACAGTATCAGTAATTATATCCAAGGGGAGTGCCTTTGCCCATGGTCTTTACTCACCACTATGACCAACGAAGAGACATGCGACTGAGGTGCGATGTACCAGCAAGCACCCAGGACTTACCAGCTGAGACAGCTAATGATTCATGCTAGAGTTTCGAGGTGTAAACACCTCCCATCCCTTGATGGGAAATAAATAGATAATAGAGGAGAAAAAATCAAATGCATCAATATCATTTATACCCAGAGTTGGGATTCGGACTTGGGCAATCTACGCGCACTAGTTTATTTTTATACAGTACTTCAGGAGAGAGGGAGAAAAAAGTTTTGACTGGGTTAATTTCGACAGAGGTGACATTTCAGAATAGGTTGGTGCTAATGGTCTACAGAAGGCATTTCAATCCCTTGTGTGCTCATGCACGACTGAAGAAAGCTGCAGGCTCTGAATTCTTAAAAAAGAATCTTTTAACACGAGAATGTAAGTCTCCCTGAAAGAGAAGCTATCTTTGGCGACTAGGAATTCTATACAAGGACGACGGGCGAAGGATGACTCCTATTTCCAGGATAACATATAGTTCAGCTTGGCTCCATTAAAATTCTCGGTTTCCCACGCTATCTGTCAAATTTTCTGAAAAAATTTCCGTGGCATATTTCTCCAGTATGTTCGATGGATTCTCACTGTCCTGGATTTCCGTGCAAAACAAAAGAAAAACCCTCTGGTGATCGTCATAGAGCAGTACACAGGAGCCGCTTGAGCAGCACAATGACCAGGAAAAGTGACAAGGAAAATAGAGAAAAATGTAGAATGCGAGCGGCCAATGTAGTTGGTATGCTATGGAAGCGAGAGCCCTCCTATCCTCCCAGCCCCTCCATCCCTTCACGACCCCCTCTCAGTGAATGCGTAGAAGAGTTCCGGACCGTATTTGCCACGTCATTCCCATATCGTCTTCCCCATTGAGCAAATGGCAGGACCGGACGTGGTTGGAAATATTGTGATTGATAGCGCCGAGCTACGGGAATCGAATGTATACCGAGTCGAATTTAGGCACGCCCATGGGAGCGCCTAATAATGCAATTTACGCCATTTCTTGGACTTCCAATTCAATTCTAACACAATTTCAATGGATCCGATTTGTTCTGGTCTTCTCAGAACTTCTCGATATGAACGGCCTCTGTGAGAATAATTATTGTGCGAAGTTCCTTCCCAGTTTCTCGAAAAGAAGACAAGTTTTGCATTGTTTTTCGCTGGCAAGGCTGGCTAATCTCCATATCCATTCACATGACTTACGAACGTGTTAATGTGCTGCTTTCACAGGAATCTTTAAATTAAGATCTGATTTTGGGCTTACTCCCAATAGCAGCCCACAAAACCGGGGCTGCGCGCCTTTCGCCTCTTATTGAGTGGTACAATGAATCAAATACAATATTTAAAAAATTTGCATCTAGAGTGAAATCGATACCGGGATCAATTTTACGTTGTCCATGACCGAAAAATATTGTAGCGTACACAGAGTATAGTAGTCATTGGCCGCTAAGTCGACGCCCAAACGGAAAAGGATGGGCGGGGAACAAGTGCAGGGAACCCAGACCCAGACCCGACCCGTTCCCCCTTCCCCCGCACATTCAGGTTTGGTTGCGCTACTGTTCGTCCTAAGTGTGTCTCATATTGCCATATTCCCCAAAATGCTTAAAAACATACTATATAACATACTGTGTCCATATTTACTAGTAGTTGCATTTAGGCAGATCCGAGAACTACATGACCGGAGATTCGTAGGTTTCTAACTTTCTCGTGGTATATTCCAGTTAGACCTTATCTTTGATCTAATCAGCTCCGGCTATTCCCACAGAATCTCATTTGAACCAGCTGGGAATTCCAATGAGTTCCTGTTGAAACTTTAATGGGAAAAGAACGTTTCCAGCCCCATATTGGCATTTGGTAGTCTACTGCTTTGTAATTACTCAGTTTACGACTAAATCCAAAGAACTGAGATTGAAGAGCCTCGTGTTCAGCAATATCACAAAACAGTGATGTTCGCATCGACATTTTTTGAGATTCATATCGAATCATCGAATACCTTGGCGAATGATCTGGATCGAATCCGATTTGAATTTTTCAAAATAGATTTTTTAGATTCGGTGTTTCGATAAGATTGGACTAAAAAAAAACAGTGTTTCATTAATGAAAAGAACGGTGAGGTGATATTCAAGAGCAAATGGACAAATATGTTTATTGTGTATTTGTGAGGTACATACAAATGGATTTGGGCATGATTACTTTCCTACATAATCTCGCATGACTCATCCACTTCTTTCAGTGCTTTCGTATGCCAATAAATAATTGGGCATGGGATGCGAAAGTAGCAAATGCTGCCACTCCATCTCGTCACTGTTGAAACGTCACCTTTCAAGGATTCTCATCAACTAGCAAAGACGTTGCAAAGTCCTGCTGTGGGGGTGAATGGGGTACAATATTCCATCCCAATTCCAGAATGTGGCCTTTCACTGTCATACTAGGAGTCAGTAAATGCCATGTGTCAAACAGTTCGCGTTTGCTGAGCATAGCGGGATTCAATTCATCGAGCTGCGCCTTTCACTGTGGTTCTATTCATGGAGGACGATCATGCAATTCCAGTCCCGAAAAAACGCGTTGCCATCACCTTGCTTTCCGAACGTACAGTTAGTCAACACACCTGACACGCTTTATTCCAATGACATGCATCACTGGATTCGTGAATTGCAGTCAAACGGAGGAGCATAATGTCGAAATATACCATTACTGACGTAGAGGACAGCATTGCACTCCTGTCTACAGCATAAACAATCGTGGCTACTTGTTACTTTACTTTTGAGACCCCCTCATATATATTTGGAAAACGCACTTGAATATTATTTTACATGAATATGCTTCTGTGCCAGTGGCACAAAATCTCAAATTCATTACACTTGATATGGATTTCTATTTTAAATCGAACTCAGCCTTGCAAATAGAGATTCAGAGAAAGATTCTGCTGTTCCCTTTAGAAAATGCAGATTGTGAATTGAATTCGAATCTTTTGATGAATTCTCGAATGGAATCATGAACCGAATCGAATTTCAAACCCAGTCTCAGGAATCTCTCCAAATCACCTTGAATCTTCTATTCGAAACGAATCTAGTCGAATTCGCATAATACGGTAACAGATTTAGTTAGATGCGTGGAAAACCATTTCCAAGGTTTCCACTTAAGCCACACCCTCACCCTACGTCCAACACAATGGAAATGAATGAACACGATGGTGAAACTCAACGCTGCAAGGCCAAGGGAAGGGTGGAGCTTGTGGATTCCTCTTCCTTGCTCAAAACACGCATTTTTATTCTTCTCTGGGTACATCAAGAGAAATTATACGAAGCACACCCCATCCTCTTCATACGAAGATCGTGTTCGGGGAACTTCAAGTCCCAGTCGTTCCAAATGGTTGGCGGCTGATTTTTCGCATGCGACACCTTAAATCTTGACGTTTCTTTTCTCTCTCTCCTCCCGCTCTGTTTCCCCCCCCTTTCTCTCCGTGTCATTTCCTGAACAGCAGGGTTCTGGAAAACAATACTATACTATCAAAATAACAAACAGCCTATTAAAACGGCAACGACGAGGTGGTGGGAGCTCTTGACATACTTTCGTCTAGGCACCAGAAATTAATTAAATTGAATAGCAGAACGAGTTTGAATACATGGCAGTAGATGAGAGAAGATACATTGCATGTCCACGTAGTTTCACATACATACGTCTCTTGGCCTCTAGTATCTCCTCCCTCTTTCTTCTCCTCACCACGAGTCATTAACCTATCCTTCCGTTTTAATTTTAAATTGTATTGCATGAGATCCACTCGAGCAAAGCACTATTTAGAGCAATAGTTCCCAACCTTTCTTTCATTCGCATTGAACCTTCCAGAGACCAGTGGGTCGCGACCCAACTTTTGGCACCATGACTAAAATCCCGTTCTTTCCTTCTGCTTCGGCTGAGTATAAGAACCACAAGCATAATAGCCCTCCCAGATCTTCGAAACGGGAATTTATAGGAAAAATTGAATGCATAGGTCAAGATACATACGTGAGCCACGTGAACTAACCGAAGTAATAGCTTTGAAGGAATATTAAGAAGAGAGCTCTAAGGAAAGCAAGGAAGGTTCGGTAAGGGGGTTGACCGAAGCATAGGTGCGGTAACGACCTATGGATGACTTCGCTCAGTTCTGCAATGTTAATGCATCACTGCATTTCGAGGAAACCTTGAAAGGTCAAACCCTTTTGAACAGAAGCATGACACTCGCAGTGACAGACCAATGCCTTTTTCACCCAAGTTGGACATACTACATTATCAATAACAATGAAAATTTTTAGACTATGACGAAAGAACTGCTAAGCAAAACGCAGCTCTCTCTGAAATAGGGAGGGATCGGTAATATGCATTAGCCAAGAACTCGTTTCTTCAATACGTTAAGGACAGTTGTGCTCCTGCAGAGCTTCAGATCTGCACCTTCTTGTCCACGTGACTGGTTTCAGCAGGTTGCTGACTCAAGCCAAGAGCAATTGTTCAGGCTAACTTCTTTGGTATTGCAATTATTCTTCTGCCAGGGCCAGAGTAATAAAATGAAAAGGAAACCTGAGAAAAATAAACGAGAAAAGTAGGGGAAGGAGGTTTTCAATAACAAAAACCACCTAAGGCATCCCTGTTATGTCAAGGTGCTTCAAAAAGGGATCTATTCTTGAAGACCCTGGAGGGGCATAATTTATTAGCTCCATTCTGGTGAGATGACATCCACACTCAACTCTGAGGACAAACACACATCATGTTTAACAATGTGATACATGCCCTTGTATAAAATAATCACAGCTCCTGAAGTGGATCTCATAAAATGAGTGATCATCAGGAACACAAACATTCTTGATGCAATCACACAACTTTGAACAGATCACATGAAAAATGAATGACCCTCATGTTAATGTTCTTACTTTCATGCATGGTCATGAGTGGAGTGAATAGAGTTTAATGTTTGATAATGTTTGATGAGTAGAGCTATTTAAAAATGGGTAAGACAAGAATGGACAAGGCACAAGAGTTTGACTGATATGCACTTATGTGGCTGGTGAAAGATAACCAAGTTCACACAGCTGGGTCAGGCCATGCACAAAGTAAAATATAAAAAACTGCAACCAATGCACAGAAATTCAACGGCTGGCAAAAGGGACACCTACCATGGGAATCCAATATTTTTTAGTTTTTCTTAAGAATCCTCCATAATTTGAAATTGCCTAACAAACATAGCTGCAGCCTCCATGGGTGAAAAGGCCTGTAAATCTTGATGCTGAACTTTGCAAGGGGTGAATCATATTCTGATACAGTAACAGCACTTCAACCAATACTTTATCAAGCAAAGAATAAATACTACAGCCTCAAACCAATACCAGACACTTAACCTCCTGGAACCATCAGATCACAAGTGCATATTACATTTAAATGTATCTGAATGGAACAATCAAGGATGGAACAACAAGAGGCTATACTTTGAAGTTGTCATCCATGGATATAGGTTTCATTAGACGTGATAAGTGACCACAGCAATTACTTTAGTATCAAGTGTTCACTAAATTGTGCAATCTGATCATCAGACTCTCCTAAACTCTTATGTGACAGAAAGGTACAATATATATGACAAGTGGAACTTCATGAAAATCTATTCTGCATTGTCTTCTTGAACTCATAAGGCCTCAGTGACAAGAAAAGACAGATTTGGACTGGATGGCTTTTTGATCACAGTCGAAAGCACAAACAGCACTGAATACATGAGGGAAATAGAGGACAATTCTCATTGATACATGTTGGAGGTCACTCTTCAGCTTCCTCTGCCACAACCACAAATGGGCTCTCGAAAGACCTAAAATCTTGTGTTTCACATCTGGTTATGAAGTCCCTGAAATGAAATAGTAAAAAATACTTAGGCTGTCAAATCAACTTTTTAATATGCACAATTCATCATGTGATCATGAAAAGGATGGCTAATTGAGATTCATGGAGTTTCAACTGGCTCTCATGTTCCTCTTTGGATCTAACCTGGACTCAATCAAATCCTCTTACAAAATCCATTATCCGTGAAACAGTTGAAACCTAACCCTTTTGGTCCCCACATCCATTCCAATGGACATTGCTTTTTCATTGTTTCTATGGTAATTTGTGGTAATTTGTGCCCCACCATATTACACTACAATGGACTCAATCATGCTTGGCTCAATCTGTTGGAGACCTTCTCTCATATGTCAGTTTTGCGATCTTCAGCTATGTATTTACATGTATAATATATAAAATGATATGATAAATTTATAAAAAATATAAAAATGATATGCAGAACATAAAAATATGAAGTGGAATAGGAAAAGAACTAAAAAATGCAAAAAAGTAAATTATTCCAATAGTGGCCTTAATTCAAGTCTGAAAAGGTTAAGAAGTTAAGATCAATTTTATAAGACCTGATCTGATTGATTGGTCAAATTAATTCTTTCTGAGTATAATTTATTAAAAAGAATGCATGAAAACTTCAAAGTGAGTTTATGTGAATACAGATGGATTGGCACTTCTGAGACTGGAAACAGATGGGACTGAAAATGGGGAAACCATAAAAGGGAGCAAAATTGGTTCCCAAATTTTTTTTTGCAAGTTTCCATCAGGAATTTCTGTCCTTATAATATGCTTTACAGTAAATACCATGGAAAACAAAGCAATTTCATTCTCCTGAGCAACTGATTTGCCTCATTTTTAAGAGTAGTGGATGAGTCAGCAAAAGAAATGGACAGAACATTCATGGATGTTTCAACTTTATCACACGTTAACCCTTTCAGGTTGGATGTCAGATGGCATCTTACGCAAAAGTTTGGCATAAGGTGAAATTAATAATATACTCATATTTTCCTTGTGTAAGCAAGACACAAAAAAAGCAAATTTGACTCCAAATCTCAAGCTTAATCAGACCAGGATAGAAAGTTAACCCATAACAAACAAGATCTGGAAAACAGGTTGTTATATGTCAAAATTTTCAAATTCTTATCAGGAATCTCAAGAGCCATTGCTTATGAATGACTTCTGTCATCTTGGAGACTTTTTTTTTTGCAAGGATAAGGAGGGATAAACCCTCCACAAACCCACTCATGGTCATGGGTGTTGTAGTATAGATTCCCCATGACACAAGAGAGGAGAGAGAGCAAGCACAAGAGAGAGATAGAGAGAAAGAAACATCATGAGTTGGGTTTTCATCATTATGAAGGTGTTTTGAGTAAACTCTGTGATACAATACTACCACAATTGACCACACACCAACATTTCTTGGCTTTTACCTTTTTGATCTCCTGAACTATTGGGGGGATTTTGACAAGGAAAACACCATAATAATGAGGAACTCCAGAACCACTCTTTGGTGTATTCTGAATTGAAATTTAGAAAATACCAGATTTGGTAGTTGGGGGTCCCAGCTATACAAAAAGAGGAATTTTTCTTGACTTAGTCTGAGATTGGGTGTTAAAATATGACCTAGTATGGCTGCCAACTGCACAAAAAAATAGACCAAAAAGGTATATTTTTGTATGGCACACAAGTACCATATGAATGCCACAGCAAGTTGTTATGCAGCATCTCCGATTTTATTCTTTCTTGGGATATAGTGAAAATCAATACATGACCTGCTAGTGATTAATATTAACAAATTTCCATGCAATACTATTCTTCACAACATGTAATCCAAAATTGCCCATTTTCTGAAGCTTTCAAATGTTAACCGATGTTCAAAATCGGCATTTTAGCAGTTATCTAATATGAAATTTATTGTTTTTCACATGTACAGGGTGACAGAAATTTTGAGGCAATGTAAATGCTTTGTTCTTATAAAATTGATGCTAAAAAAATAATGTGGTTTTGCACAAATGCTATTCAAGGCCTTATGATTCAAAGGCAACATGTTACAGCTTAGATTTTGAAGATAGTGTCTTCCATATGGTCTTCATGAGATGCAACACAAGAAAGCATTTTTTCAGAACACTTGACAGTTGCTTTGCAATATGCTGGGGTTATTCTGGCTACTTCTGCACTGATGTTTTCTTGAAGTTCCTATATTGTGTGAGGCCTATTTTGGCACACCTTTTCTTTTAAATACCACCAGAGAAAGTAATCTGGTACAATTAGATCTGAGATCTTGCAGCCCATGAAATGTCACCAAACCAAAAGATTTGACCATTGAAGTGTTGTAAGCAACTCATTGATGTACTTGGCTGTATGAGATGTGGCCCTATCCTATTGAAAGTAAATATCCTTGAAAGGAAGGTGCTGATGATGTAATTCAGAAATCCAGAATGTCTCATACATGTGAACATAATGTTCACCAGCGACAGTGCACAAGTGACCTCTTTCTTCTTAAAAGTATGGCAGTACAGTACATAGCACACGATATGACTTTCTGACTGAGGAGGTTTTTGGCGAAGCTGCTGAAGATCTTCTAAGCCCCCAAAAACCTACAGTTTTGCTTATTAGCAAAACCACTCAGTTCAGAGTTCCTCATCACTAAATAGGAGCAGGTTGACAATATTCTGATTATCCTTAATAGAGAAAGAGAGATAGAGAGAGAGAGAGAGAGGGAGAGAGAGAGAGAGGGAGAGAGAGAGAGAGGGAGAGAGAGAGAGAGAGAGAGAGAGAGAGAGAGATCCGTGTCTTTTGCCCAGAATCCGCCTCCTCTAGTAATCATGCAGGAGTGCAGGGAATGTGAAGCATGAATGGGAGGAAGCGGGGCATCGAAGTATAGATTCCCCATGACACAAGAGAGGGAGAGAGAGAGAGAGGGAGAGAGAGAGAGAGGGAGGGAGAGAGAGGGAGGGAGAGAGAGAGAGGGAGAGAGGGAGAGAGAGAGAGGGAGAGAGAGGGAGGGAGAGAGAGGGAGGGAGAGAGAGAGGGAGAGAGAGAGAGGGAGAGAGAGAGAGGGAGAGAGAGAGAGTAAGAGAATCCTCTCTGAGTTTCTGTAAATGAGCCAGTTATGAAGAACAGCTCCACAACAGCAGACCTTTCTCCAATGTCCAACAATCCATGTCCCAAAAATCTTAAAATACTACCTGAAAAGAAAAAAATAACCAAAATTAGTTTTAAGCATTAACACCATGATAGTAAAGCATTTACATTGCCTCAATGTTTCTGTCACCCTGTATTTCAAAACTGACCATGAGGTTGACATGCAAAATGCACCCCATTGGAATTCCATTCCAAAACCTCTCCTTCACCAGAGTTTGAGAAATACCATTGAATAAATGCTCTCTAGCCTTTTGATATAAATGGTCAAAAATTAAGGCTGATCAAATTAAAATTTTTGTTCCATTAGCAAGCCCAATAAAATCATATTAATGCTGTTTTTGCATTACCATGAAGTTAGAAGACTGTGCCTTGCATGAAGCCTGACCTGATGATGCTGGGGAGATGAGGAGATCGGCAGATATATCTGTGTCCATGGCCCAACTCACTGTCAAACTTGACAAACATCAAAGGCGGATATTCTCTTGGTCGGTTTTTCTTGGCATGTTCATAAAGCTAGGAGAAAAATGATGTCAGGATATGTAATTTTCAGTAAGGTAAGAAAAATGAATCACCCTGACACATGTAGCACATTCTTACCTTGACTCCAAGAATGTATGGAACAACAAGATCATCCTCAGCATGTAGGATCAGCACAGGGACATTAACTTTGAGGATATGCCTGGATGATTCAAACTCCAGTCTGCTTTTACTCAAACCACCCAGGAAGAGCCAGTCAAAGAAGGGCATTTTCCGATAGATCTGTAATCATATTAATGTCACATTCATATTGATATGAAGGAGGTTCCAAAGATTTCACCACTATTAGACCAATGTTGATGGGAAGTACTCACTGAGGCCATGGGATGATTTCTGAGTTCATCTTTCATATTGTTGAAGGGTGATTCTAGTATCAATCCCCTGAAGCTTTCACCTGTGGAAAGAAAATTTGTCTTCAATTTCAGCAACCTAGAGATCAGAGTAAACAATTCATAACAAAATGCTGGCAAAATTTCAACTGAAGAGAAGGCTACTGTTGGACAAAATCTAAGCCCCCAAATTCCCATTCTTGAGTTGTGACTTGATTCTTGGAATTCACTCTTATCATCTAATTTCACTGCCCTGCTTATTAGTTTTAAATTTTTGGGTAGTATTACTTTCCCTTCATTACTAACAACAAACAGGCAGTTGAGGCAAAACTGTAAGTGGGTAGGATAGGGTGCATGCAAAACTTGATAGCTTGAGGTGAAACTCTGCTATAGATGCCTCTGAAAAGATTCTACTATATATCAGGCATATATCCATAACCTAGGTAATTGGAATTTCAAATGAATGTGACTTAAATGCAGCAGTTTTAACTTAGGTGCTGTGGCATCCAGAAATCCCACAAGAGGCTGACAAGGGTGCTGTGGAGGTAGGGAACACTTATTTTCTTCTTTTTTTTTTAACCTTTCACCATATTAAAGTAGCTTCAGAAGAATTGCTTTCAAAGTATCCCACTTCTGATTTCAGCCTATTTTATTAACAAAACTGTGCTCCAGGAGTATAGAAAATGAGTTAATACTCCTCAAAATTTATTTTTTGAACAAGCTCCTAGTAAACAATATCATTGAGAAAATATCTATCATGAAAGAATACCAAGATCAATATTGCTGCTGCCATAAAAATCTTTCTTGCTTTTGCCACATTTGAAATTTCTACCTTCTCTTATTATATAAAAAAAAAAGAAACTCAGCCTCCAAAGTTACAGGAATGGTTGGACCACAAATCTCCCAAATTCCAGGTTTTATTCTTGCAGGATATTGATCATAAGGAGAAAGAAGAGAAAATTGTTTCTCATTTGGAAGGAAACGTTTCAACATGAATAGCTGCAGAATGCCAAACTTATCAGCTTTCTCTTGATTATTATGGTCAGGTTGAAGATAGAAATTCCTGAGTTCCATGGCTGGTACCACTTTAGCAGGCCATTAGCCTATTTTCAGCTGCTAACTCAGCTGCTAATATACCATTTCTAAGACCAAGGCTCAGGTTAACATTGATTAGAAAATGCCAGATCAGAAATCCATCTACTAATAGGTTATCAGATTATGAGAGCTGGAGTGTGGGTTACAAGGTTGAGTGATATTTCTGAGAATTCAAATTAAATTTTTTATTTGATTGGAAAGAAAGTTCTCGGAATTTCTTGAATATCCAGTACAATTTTTTTCCAGAGCATGCTAGAATGTTCTGCGTGTGTTTATAAGTAGGTCGTGTCCTTCGGCATAGAACCGTATATTATTACAGCCCTGGTGCTCTCCAGCCATGAACCCGCCCTACCCTCTTACTAAGGAGCAAGTTCGCCTGCTTCTTCTTTATGACTTCCGAAT
>CAJPEV010000144.1:140718-184303 GCA_905338385.1 Darwinula stevensoni
GCGCAGCCGCCAGAGTTCTATTGGAATGGCATCCATAGTTTGCATAAACGTTGGCGTGAAGTGATAGAGGCCAATGGTGATTACATTCATGATTGAGATGATTTTGCTTTTAAATAAACTGGGTTGTAATAATTGTTCATGAAATTCCGAGAACTTTCTTTCCAATCAGATAAATAGCTTTTTTGTATAAAGTGGAAGTGATCTCTTTCTGCAATTATATACTTTTTCTCTGGGTAATGAAATTATAGTAATTTGATAGGGAATGAATTTGGCTGATATGTAGGCATTGAGTGGCATTGCTCTATCTACAGTTTTTTCCCTTTTTTGAGTAACATACTAGCCAGAGACTGAATAATAAAATGGCACTGAATAGTGAAGCTCATGTTCATCCATGTGAATTGTGGAAAATATAAGTGTTTTCTCACCAGCTAGACAGAGTTCTGCTGATACCCGACTTGCCACCCTAGGAGATATCAGGAGGATCAGATCAGTTTTGTATTTAACCAAGAGAAACTTTTAGAATACTTGGATTAAAACTGTGAAGCTGACTCACCCAGTACCAAGAGAATGTCCCCAAATAAATATAGGGGTTTCCCCAGCATGAGATGCAACCCAACGGTAGACAGCTTTTGCATCTGATACAACTCCATCCTCTGATGGCTGTTGCCATGTTGAATCAGCATAACCTAAGAGGACATTAGGAGAAGGATGAAATAAATATATGCTTTAACAAAGCAATCTTCCAGACACGAGAAGACCATCACCTCGGTAGTCAAAGGTGATGATATGATAGTCAAGTGCCCTCAGCACTTTATAGAGTTCAACACGGTGAGGCCCAGCACGTGAAGCTGTGTTGCCATGCATGTAGATGACAATTCGGTGGGATGACTGCAAGGATTCTATGTATTCATTCTCTGATTTGTCACCCTTTTCCACCATTGACAGTGGGAGAATATGCCTATGATCAAGGGAAGAATGTGACTTTTCCTGTCATTTCTTTTAGTTTCTCTTTTAAGTTTTATAAATCAAAAATCAATACTTTGAATTCTATTAGTTCTCTTACCAGACTCCAAGGCTAATGTTGTCTTCTGTCTGAAGGTAGAAGTTTCTTGTCCCATTGAGTTCTAGTCTTTCAGGCCTCCTGAAGTCGATGTTTCGTGGCCACCTCACTGTAGTAAGAGAGAAAAAATAAAGAGTGAATTCTTTTCTTCCACTTCCATCAAAGATTTGTGTACCACTGCAATGGCAGTAGCATTGTCAAAGCTATTCAACTCACCAAAAGGTAAGAAAATAAGATGAGTCTTGACACATTCACAATAGTGAAATAGCAGGGGAAGGAAGACATAGAGAAAGATGATAATCACAATGTAGCTCTTCAGAAGGACAAGACAAGCTCTGAAAGATCAGGAAAAACCCATCACAATATTATTCATGCAAATGAGTTTTGACAATGCACACTTTTTACCTGATAGATTTACTTTATAATCTAAGCACCCTGAAATGTCTTAAATAGGCCTCTAAAGAAGGTTCCAGGACAAATCTGCATGAAGGACATTAAAAAAAAGATGAAATGTCACCAGGCTTGAGTTAAAATTTTGCTTCCATGAAGAAACTTACACATTCCCTAAAATGAAAGGTACAGGGGCAGCAAAACATGTAGTGTACCGGAAGTAAATGCAGAAAGTATGCAAGTCAGGCCATGAGAGGGAATAACTACACAACTCACACGCCTTGAAGCCATAAGACAAATCCCAAGCCAAAGAAAGCAATACGTTTGATCATCTTCCACTGCCAAAGCCCAGAGTCATAACCATGCCTATACACAGTGATATGCTTCGGTTTGGGCTCATAACTTTTACCTATGGGATGACAAGATTTTCAAAATTCTATTTGATTGGTATAGATGGAGAACATTTGAAGTTATGTTTCTTCATAAATTGTTTCAATAATAAATTAAAGTCATTCTCTTCAACAGATTATTGACACTGGAGTTAGGCCTACCTAATTCGATCCTGAAAAAGAGCCAGTTTCTGCAATATATAATATAGAAGAAACTTGGCTTTTAGAGAAATATTAAGCACTAAAGTATGATCAAAGAATCAAAAAGGCATGGGGCTTGGATAAACAATTTTTTGCAATTATTTAGTCATGATATGCAATTGCTCTGGAGGTAATATAAACTAGGTCACTGCAGCTCAACCCACCTCTTCAGTAGCCATTTAGGCCTATTCCTGAATCTCAGACACCGTCTGCAGGAAGGGAGTTGAACACTAAGAGATCTAACGAAGTTTGACATGGAATCACTGCATGCCTATATCATGTGCCATTCATAAATGAGGTTGAATACATTTGTAACAAACTTTTTAGCTATTTCTATATTCCGCTGATCCGAAGCACAAAGACATCTGTGAAAGGTGATAAAAGAAGCACATTGGTTGAGATCATACAAGCCTAATATTACTTAAGAGGTAGAAACATGCCGCATAGACACCTTTCCTATGAGGTCGAGAGAAATTATTTCGGCCTACAGTAGACCTTGCCTACCGATTAAAACTGGGCATATCCTGCAACGGATTGACGAGGCCAAAAATGCCTAAAACAAAACAGAAAACAACAAATATAAAGCCTAGTTCGCATCACTCAATTGAGTTGTCGATCCTCATGCAGAAACACTTGACATGGAATTTCGAATTTTATTCGAATGGAGAGGAATGTCATTTTACAGATGAGTCGTAGCACAGAGCCCAGTCACCCTTGTGCAAGGGATTTACGGTTTGACGAAAAGCCACGGTGCCAGGGCTGGCGAAGGAAGGTCACGTGACTTTCAGCCAATGATGATGAACAAAGAAGGTAAAACATGGCCCCTCGCGTTCTATGTTCTCGTTCGCCCAGATAGTGTTTTGCATATGAAATCTTACCGCCTTTTAAATTTTAGAATGCTTTTTCCATGGCGCATTCAAGGAAGTAAGGATATATCTCCTATATTAGAAGTGACATTAGGCCTATGAAGTTCATTTAAAGGTGGTACAAATTAATTTGTAAAACACTAGTGATTCTCAAATGAATTCGCTGCTCCTTTAACATGAGCTCCCTGCCTACACCTTAGAAATTTGACGTTGCATAATAAGGAAGGTGGTACAAATTTATTTACATCATTGCTCATGGCTATTCATGTGATTCCTACCATTTTCTTTTGACTGATACTCATGCATGAGAAGTACTAAACACGGACGTCAGAGTGATTGAAAATGTCGGGCACAGGTAAGAATACTTAAGCTTTGGGGCTGGAGTATTTTCGTGTTGCTTTGGCTCGTGACTCGTGATGCATGCTAAGACTAGGTAGGCCTATTTCGCTTTTTTAGGCCACATCGTTCATTAGAGATGGATGGTCATATGAGCCCAATAGGTTACATGTAGTTATTGGCCAACGTGTTAGTCCTTGGTACATTCTGTAAGATATTGTTCAATGAATTCAGTCAGCATGACAGAAGTGCTTCTTTTGGGCCAGAAAGCATTGCAATTTTTTTACTTATCGGCATATCTCAATATGGAGAAAAAGAAGCAGCCTTTCTTGTGGTGGACACTCTATAGTGTTCACACTAGCTTTTTTTTTAATCTTGAGTTCTGGCGCCTAGCTTCTGCTCAGTGGGAACATGTTCAGGTGGTTATCAATGAATCCCATAGACTTAGATGTTTTGCAAATATGAGTCCCTCCAAGAAAATGAATAATGGACTCACTATAGCAAGGTAACTTGAACTCTGCTATATGATATCAAAATGTCAGGTACTCTTGTGTGCATGTAAAGACCCAATAGACTGCCATACCACAGAACTGATAACATTTTTGTTTCTTTAACTAGCTCAAGTCTTGTCCTCCATGCTTAAATATCTTGTAGAATGAAATTTTGCAAAAGTTACTTAGTGGCCTGAACATAATTTGTCTCCTAGCTCTGGTGATTTCTTAGCCCTGTAGCTGGCAAGTGTGTCAGCATTTTTCATTGTTAAGATCATGGACTTGGAAGTAAGTTCTTATAACCTAATAATGAATGGTGTAAATATATTCATCATCAGGTGATTGCATACAAGCCATACAATAAATAGTACAATGCTGAGGGTTAAGGTATAGTTCCTCCAAAAGTTATTCCAAAACAGAGATGATGGTAGTGTACATACATCAGGGAAGATCTTCAACTGTATAGATGTTAGTGCCATTTCTCTATAACGTTTTTGGCTGAACTATACAATATTAAATGAAGATGGGACCAGAAAAGGTTGGATTAAGGTAGCACTGTACCAATTAAACCACTTTCTAGGTATAAGGAGGGAACAATAATTCTAGTATCCCATTATGAAGTACAAACACTGAAACTTATATTTTAAACATAATTTGCATTAAATATGCTAATTAGCATCCTATGTGGGTGCCATTGTCAGGAGATTGATCCTATTCTCAAATACATTTCCCTGAAAACATGCCAATCAACTGGAACAAGATTTTCTGACATTATCCTATATATATGTGGGAGCAGTGCTTGATTGAATCTAAATTTTGCCACTTGCCATATAAAAATTAGTTATCATATTTTGAATTTCAAGATTTTTCCATATCTAATTATGTATTCATATAAATATATCTTCTGATAATTGAATTGCAAAAAGCCACCATCATTCACTAGATACATTTGTAAATGACCTATACTGGAAAAATCAGCAAGATACTCCAAAAATTAACTGAGTTGTCATGTTTGAAAGGTTGCCTGACAAGCAAAAAAAAAAAACAAGAAAAAGAGGTTCAAACATTACATTGCATGTTGACGAGAGCACAAAGGTGGATGGAAACTGGCTCCTACCTATACTGTTTGTAAGTGGAACTGTGGTTGGCTGATTTATGAACTATAGGCAGTTAGGGAATTTTTTGGATATCCTTTCTGAAAAAACAGCAAATAAAACAGGCCTTAACTAAGGCTCAAAGTCGTTGCTAGGGAGTGTGAGAAAGGCATTCATAAGTCTTTATAATTGACTGAATAGTCATAAGACAATTCAGTCTTGGATGTGAGTTGATGAAAACCAGTCACTTCTTGCACTTCTTGTGATACTCAGGAAGCAATAAGCATGCATCTCCCAAGACTGTTATACTGGGTGGAGCATAATTACATAGTAAATGTACAATACTGGAAATTATTGGTAAGTAAGAGTGATAAATATTATAATTGGTAGTTAAATCATGTTTCATTACAGGTAAATGGGAATAATTGATATGAGGAAGAACACCAAATCAACACCTTAGTTAAAATAAATGTTTGAATTGTTTCCCTTCCTGCCTCCATTGCATAAATTTACTTGGTAATTAAGTTCCACTTTGTATAGACTGTGAAGCACTGAATATGCCCTATTGTTCTGGCACATCTAAACCCAGGCCATGTTTGTGCACAGGCCATGTTCAGCCAAAAAAGTTATATAAACTCTGAGACATATTGGCATGACACAGTGCCATGAGAGCTTGTGTTCATTAGCTGTTATCTTTCCT
Organism: Darwinula stevensoni; assembly: GCA_905338385.1. Lineage (NCBI taxonomy): Eukaryota > Metazoa > Arthropoda > Ostracoda > Podocopida > Darwinulidae > Darwinula > Darwinula stevensoni. The sequence continues at coordinate 146,246 of CAJPEV010000144.1, forward strand.
CCATGGAAGAAATTGTATCTACACCTCATTTAATTTCAAAAATAAGGAACCCTGCTTGAGGAATCAACTTTTCAAAATAGTATTTTCCGTTATCATCATAGGCTTAAACATATGCAGAATTCCTACCTTCCCTGAACTTTTTCCTAGATCAGATTCCATTCAATTCAAATGTCAGAAGAGTATTTTAAGGAAAATAGTCTTTGGGCTGAAATTAATCAACCCTAATAATAACCCTTTAATGGTTGCTCTGAAGTTACAGAGACCTTGACCTCTGCTAAGTTTGCTGGCATATTCTCCAATCCTTCAACACTTTGAGCCCTGCATCAGGACTATAACTGACAATTTTCTCCTGGGACTGTATCAGTACCTAAATACTGACTCATTAATTTGATGCTAAACATCCATCAACTCATGCTAAATGCTAAAACTCATGCTAAAAGGAAATGCCTATAAGTGCTTCATCGCACGTTGACGCCATAGATGCCCGTTATGTACATTTTCAACCAGTATAATAAAAATGTTCCTGGGCCCGACCTGATCGGTACAGGGAAGTCATTGTTCAGTCAACCCTCAATATAATGCCACTGTTGGTCATCGCCAATTTGGGCACTGTAACAAGGGTGGCGTTACATCGGCTCAACCATATTCCTTATCTTGAGCATATGGAAAGGTTTCTCCACAGGAAGAGGGTAGCGCTATACAGGGTTTACTGGAAAATAAATGAGTAGCAGGCAAGCCATCTGGCAGTTACGAGGTTCCCACAGTCGTAGTGAGATGGCGTCCAAGTTGCTGTTATGGTTAGAGTAATCCCAGGTGACTGCTTTGACTTCTCGAGAACGAGTCTGCATCAACTTAAAGAGACAAAAAGGACGCACCTCCCTGTATTAGTGCTTCCTGGATAATGCCAAGAGATAATTCAACGGTTTTTCATTCAAATAAATGCCAAAAATGAGTCATAATGTATTATTAGTTCAAGGCTTATAACTCTTTTCAAGCAACACATTCATGAAAATTACGTTTATGCCACATTACCGCAACGTCATTTAGCTGAAGTCACGTTGCAGCAACGTTGCCTGGACGTCATGTGTTGCTTGGGGACCTCGTGCACTTATTGGGTGCCAGAGTTTTGGGTATACTCTTTTCTATCTTTCATTGTCGAGCAGTTTATAGCATGAAGGTGACTCTTAAAGGGGCTTCCATGCGTTTCATACTGTCTTAGTGCCATGCTGGTAGATTTTTGACGCAGAGCGCACCTGGAAGAACTCTTTGTACCCTGCCAAAATGTCAGATCGTGAAGGTTTTCCGTCATTTTTGCGATACTTCTGGAGAGTTTGAGATTCCCTCGGGAGATGTCTAAAATTAGATTGGCAACGACTGGCCCTCTTAGGGTGGAACCCATCGCTTTCCGGCAGACAAGGACTGAGTGTTGTGTTTGAAAGTCACTTTCCGTGCATGGAGTGGACCCCTGTGTCGGAGACCTTTTTGCCTTTGACTTTCAAATCACCGGTTTAGGCCTCTAGATACGAATCCGAATGACTCATTCATCTCCCTTGTGTATCTCCCTTTTCATACCTTCAAGGTTGATGGATGACCCACGTGCTTTTCGCATTTCGATTATCTACGTCTTTCTCGACCTTTGTCTCTGCTGTAGAGGAAGGGTAGGATATAGGTCACGGTCGGAGACAAGATTCGAGCGTAAAAGAAGCGATGTAGCGTAACAGCTGGAGGGGTCAAAGAGCCTCTACGGGAATGATTCCGAGGAAATATGCTTTCACCCTGGAGGAACTTCCATTCCAATCCTGTCGTCGTCACGGTGAATGAGCTGGGTCGGGAGGAAACCGAGTGAAGTCCCGCTTCTTTCCGTCCCTCTGTCCATAAGAGAGGCGCAGATAGAGAGAGAGACAGAGACAGGGAGAGGATGGGGGTGGGGTAACGAAAAAGCGCGAAACAATCACGGAAGTGTAGAGGCGGTGGTACAACATTCTGCGCCATTCTCCAGTGTGTGTAGATGTATGTGATCGCACTTTTTTCATACGCGTGAAGCTCCTCAGCCATTCCTGTTCCACGTGCTACGTGGCAGTCTGTGTTCTTCCTCTCTCTGCAACAGGTGTTCTTGTGTACGGGACTTATATCTCAATCGTAATTGCTTCTCCGTCGATGACTGGGGTGAGGTCATCCTTGTGGCGATAAGATGTGACTTTTTTTATTGTATTTTTCTTTTTAAGGGAATGAATCGTCCGAGTCAGGAAATCCTTCTCCTTCAAGGCCGAGTGTTATATACTCTTCTTCCGTTACCCTCGACCAGAGGCATTGAGGGAGAGACTTTTTTTTCCCTTCCTCTCTCCTGTGGAGTGCGTTCTGCTTCTTGCCTCCCTCACTCTCTTCCCTATGTTACGGATTTTTGAAGACGCAGTCAGTCATGAAAGAGTTGATTTCTTTTTCCCTTCTCTTCCTTCTCTCAGCTTCTTTTAATGGGTTGAAAACCCCGAAGAGAGACGTGACTCAAGGAAGGGTATACACAAGGAATCGTACATGTTGTAGCGACTGCTCTCGTGCTCTCTGGACCTTAAGTTTACTCGTTGCCGTCGTTCCGTTACTGAGCACATGTAAAGGGGGACGAAGAAGAAATATTAACGGTCTCAAGCTCTCCCAACCCTTACGTCTAAGTGCGTTTTTGGCCATTTTGACACGTGTGTCGAGAGGTCATTGATCGTCGGCTGGGAACCTTTATCGGAAACTTCCGAGAAAAACGAGGGCTTACTTCCCCCTCATGTTGCCTCTTCCTGTCGAGGACCTATAGAGAACTAAACGCTCGATTCTTCCATCAGGATCCACATACGAGCTCTCCTGCTTTTCCTTCGATTCTTCGGTTCTCGTAGCTCTTGTGCACGTGTGTGTGTGTGTTTGTTTTCGCGGAGTGGTTCTACCTTCTTATTTCCCACATGTATTTCATTTTCATATCGCTGGTCGATTCCATTCCCACAAGTGATGATTCATCCCTAGGTCTGCGTGCATGTGTGCGCTTCATCTGGATCCGCGTGTTTTCACCGTATTCCTCCTCTGACTCGGCCAAGGTTGTATCACTGTGTTGCCGTTATTGGACCCTGGAGTGGATCGATCTCCTGCGAGATCTTTTTTACCTGCAGCTGTTTCCATTCCTTCCTGTTATGCTGAGGGTTACCCCTCGTGCCTACCTGGATACATTCCTAGGTTACCTGTTGTATTCTTGTCGATCTCATTGGTGCAGAATCTAATGATCATCGTGCTTTCCTCTATTTCAGATCTTGTGATCATCGTCTTGCTCAATGTTAAAGACTTGACCGCCCCCGAGAAGAGGAAAAGAATGGGGCGTGATGAATGATTTTGAATTCTTATTGTGTCGAATGAATGGATCGTCAGTATTTTTCAAATCCTCATCTTCCGTCTATGTCTGGGAGAGAGAGGCCACCACGTGTTATCCGACCACCAACCCTTCGTCGAGGAAAGGAGGAAATCTCCCTCACCGAAAAGGTAGGAATTTTATTTCTCTTGTCCGTTCCCTGCCCCCCATATCTGAAGAAACTACCTGGATTTTTCAAAATACGATACCAATGCATCCAATATGTCACCATATTGAGTCACTAGCGGTCGACCCCGATTCTCAAGGTTATTATTTTGTAAAAAAAAATCGCCGATTCATATGGTGAATGGAATATAACAATTTTTTTGTTGCTTTGTCTGTTATCAAGTTCCCTGGCCTTTCAAGACTATATGCTTAAAGCTGAACACGTTCGCCTCCACATGTCGCACAAATCTAACATGGCGTTCTATCAGACATCCGAGTGTCGCGAATGTGCGACACGTATTCTTTGAATTTACGGGGAATTACTTCCTCCTGGGCGTTTGGACTGGTTTAATTCTGAAGCAACGGTTTATGGGCATGTAGAAATATAGCCCGGCAACTAGTTAAAATATAGATATTTTTAGTATCATTCATGGGAAGTCAGGATTTGCTGTGGACACCGTTTTAGGATTAAAGCGTCGATCCGCCTTCAAAGTGATACGGACGATTACCGAGGTCAAAATTTGTTGTAGTCAGGTGTAGAGTGGTTGAGTTGAAGTTTGTATCACATCCAGCACCGAATGTCAAACTTGCAGCTGGAAACCACTTAACTTTATTTGCATTAATGGAACAATCGATTCGCAGCTGTGGAAGAGCGTGCATGTGGAGGTCGAAATCTCTACCGTGCTCGGTTATCATTATGTACTTGCTTGAATGCATTTTGATTGATCCAGATGTGGTAGAACCTTCATTTCCTGTCTGAGCAGCTTTTTTTAAAATCATCCTGGGACTTAAAGGTAGGACGACCAGAAAAGCCGTACTGAATTGGAATCTGATTGTGGATTGCCGTTGAGGATTACCATATCAAATCGCACCCTAATAAAATGGACCTGCGAGTTACACCCGGGTTTGCGAAAGTGGAACGAGGTCGAGGACCCGCATCATTCCATGCCTCGTAGGATTGCAGTTGCACGTCGAAGTGAAGAAAGACTGGAAGAAAAGGGTATCGTTCTCAAAATGCATACTACACCGTCTTTCAGCGAACCTGCAATTCAGAACATTGCTTCACTGTCTTCTGGCAAGACCAAAACGTTCGATGAACGAACTCGAACGAAATTTCTAATGGTACGATAGAATTTGAATTTTTCATGAGTATGCTCGGAAATGCTTATAACTTTTGGATTTCATTTTTTCGGCTTTTAACGTTGATACAGGCTATCGGCGGAAACATTTGGATAACTCTTTAAGAAAACGTACTAAAATAATAAAATGAATCAATTCTTTAGAGGAAATTTAAGCCCACATGCTCACCTCTTGGTACTCAATTTTCACCTAAAAATTTCTTTCGCAACTTCGAAATATATAGGCATATTCAATTTTTTACCCCAACATAGTTCGTACCTACACCAGAATGGCTCTAGCTGTCGTGTTCACCTTCTGTAAATTCCATCCAGTAGCCTAATACTAGCGCGCTGATTTCACGGAAGTACATGAACTGAACACGCTGTAGTGGTGTTCTTGAAAACTCGCCATGTTTTTTCACAACCGTTTAATCACCTGTTAACAGCGAATGCACGCAAAAGTGAGCTGTATCATTTGAGCAAAATAATAGCATTTGATCGCATCTCAACGTTCCTTGGTATGCGCGTTGCATATTTCAGTCTGATAACGAACATGGTACACGGTGGAGGAATGTGTCCTTGCTCAGATGCCCAATGGTCTCTGCAAGCAGTGACTGCGTATCTCGATGCTTTACCGCAATACAGAGCGTGGCATTGGGATCACATGGGGTTTGAACGAATTGGTGGCTGAACTGGAGGAGTCGTCGTGTTGCAGTCATTGCAGCTAGAGACACTTGCTCGCAATGTTCATTTTGCTTTCTCTCTTTTTTTTTGTAATTATCCCGTTGCTCATTTTGGGGGATCCGCGACCGTTTCGACCGTGTCGATTGCCAAATGAAGCATCATACATGCCGTTTGGCAATACTATAAAGAAAGGATTTTAAAAAAAGTGTTTATTGGTTCCATAGATGGACATTTTGCAGGATTTTATTTCAGGTCTCTTCCCGCCTGCAGGAAACCCACGCAGGTGGATGAATATTGAGTCTGGATGCGGGAATCGCGCGAAATTGGGACAGGTGTTGTGGGATCAGGGAATGATCGTGGTACTCCGGCCTGGGCGGAATGGGCTTGGGTCACGATAACTATTTCCGTTTTCGTAATAATAAAAATATTCTCCGTCTGAGTCAATTTCGCAAATTCTCCAGCGGTTTGTCAAATGTTTTTGCTAATTGCCAGCAACGAAACGAGGCATTATTGATGCCACTTGTCGCTGTGATAAAGAAAAGGCGAAGGTTCACGCCTGAAAGCTATATGGCTTTTGGTAAAGCCATTGGTAATATATTTCTATTGAAAATCCACGCACCGGGTTATTGAAAGGCAGTATATTAGAGTTATCCAACGGTTGGAGGCTCAAGGCAGTCTTCTTTTTTGCCTTGGGGGTATTTGCCACCCAGTCGCATCCTAAAAGCATATGTTGCATGTCATTCGATGTACGGTCATGGTATGACTGACATTGAGGAAAAAAAATCGTTAGAATGTCTCTTATATATATTGCCCTTGTCCACTCACTCTAAATGTAAAAAGAAATAAAGTCATGATTAGCACTGAATTCCAAGCTGCATCTGATGCGTGAAACTCGCGATCAAGATCACGTAGCCCTAAGACTGTCATCTGCTGCGAGGTGCAAATCCGAATTCCGCTGCTTTGTGTTACCTCTATGTTGCGAGAGACAAGGCTAGTTTCTGCGGGGTTCCACAGATGTCGTTTGCTGATCGCTCGGCAGTCGGAATCTGGGGAAGGGAATCGAGGATTCTAGGGTTTCTCAACTCGTTTTTACGGAGGCGGACCACCTGTTGCCCAATCTCCTTCATTCGTCACGGGATGTGGGTCTTCCCTATGAAGGGACCCCTCTTTATTACATCTTCTGCTAATACCTTTACATCTCATCTCTCTCACTGTACCGTTCACATACTAGCCATTTATACCATCCACCCGTCCTGATTTTGGAAATGCATGTAAGGTCTTCTTCCATTGATGTGAGTGACTCGAGGCAATCGTCGGATGATTGCGCTTACGTGCTGTGTTTCCTAAGTCACCTCCCCGTGTAATTCGATAGTCGTCGTCCTGAAAAACAGATTTCAATGAACCTAAGGACGGGGAGCGCATGCGAAGTGGCCCGGTGGTCAGTGTGGGCCTACAGGTGGGTGTGTATAGGTGAGTGAGGAGGGAGGCCCCGTGCAGTGCCAGTCCCCTCTTGCCGTCCCTCCATGCAACTCACCCCCTACCCGGTCTCTACTTGATTCAGTCTGGTGTAGTGTTGATGGCGAGGGGTGTGCACGGATTCCTTTTCTTGGGTTCCGTTACTATGTGCCTTTGAAGAGCAGCCGTAATAGGATCTATCGTGATTCGAAATGACTTCCATAGCCAAGGAAAATGGAATCTCCTCCGAATCCAAGGCTCCACACGTGGTTAACGGGAATGGGACCATCCAAACTGCTGATCCCAAGTTATCCAAGCCACGCTATAAGGTCAGTGCTTAGTAACGTCATCCTGTAGACGTATTGACGATTGTGTCGATCGAAGCAACCTGGGTGTGGACAGTCTTTTCGGACAACGGTTTTAGCGCCAATTGTTCCTTTTTTGTTTCTCTACTACCCTGGACTCACCACCTGCTTTTATTGACTGTAGTGGTCGGTGCCTCTGCGCAAGCATCGATAAGTATGGCGAACGGTTAAATTAGCGTCTCGTTAAAAAATTTGGGAGCTTTCAAGTCCAGGAAATGAACCCATGAACCATGTCTTTGTCCTTGGTATGGGTACTGATATGGGTTACTTTCTCTTGGCGTGACGAGGCGCATCCCTTGCTAGCGCTCTTGTCATGAAGTCATCATAATTGAAGGGCAGATGATCGTGAAACCTCCTATTGAGGCGTAGGCAAAGCGAATGGTGTGATGTATTTGGCCTTTGGCCTTCACGAGGTTCACGATGAATTCGTGACTGACCTTATAAAACTAGAGAGTGCGCGGAAATGAGGGTAAAAATCCGAGGAAGATGACATAACATGACCAGGTGTATTTGATTCATGCATCTCCTGGGCCTAGGGGCGTGACCCTGCAAGAGCCAGAAGGACAACTTTCCCTCAGTGTAGCTTCTTGGCAACTTACCAATTATTCTTTTTTTCTTTCTGTCTCTCTCTCTCTCTTCAACTGGCATCGTTTGCAGCGCACACCAAGCGACTATGGCAAGGTCACGTTTTCCAGTTTGACGACTGACTGAAAGCCACCTGACTTTATAAAGGTGCTCGAGATCGTTGAAAACGACGCAGATGATTTGGTTAGGCGTATTCGATGGGCGTTACCTCTCAGACGAGTCCACTTGTGAGGGAAATCAGAGGTCATCGACATCTGTCATCAGCCCAGGCCACCGTGAAAATGTAAAAATGCGGACTGGAATCCGAATTGGAAAACATGGACATGCACGGAAAACACGACATGGTGGGAGGAGCTGGAAGAGGAAGTGCCATGAATCACATTGCCTTCATTCCCATCCAGAATGCCCATAGGCCAAGGCATTGCTTTCCTCTTCTCATCCTCATTATCCTCCTCTAATGACACACGTGGAACGTGATTCCTTTTCTTTCTTACCTTCTTTTTTCCCGCATGTACATTGAGTTCGCGAGACGGAACTTCCGCTCCCCGCTAGCCTTGACGACATTGACATTTGACTGACGAAGTTTTTATGTACATTCTTCAAGGGGGTTTTCGAAGCATGCCTCGTCCTTAGAGGGGTTTATCTTGTGGGATCGGTATCTTGTGCTGTGATTGTGCAAAGTCCGCAGTCCTTGCCGGAACCAAGGTCGTGACTTCGTGGTAACTGCTTTTTATGAAGGAGAATAAGAAGCAGAAGAAAAGAAAAAGAGCTCCGAAACAGGAAGGAATCTTTCTCTGTAGAACGTAATTGCATGTGAATCCCGTCTGAGGCGTGAATGAAAAAAGAGGCTCAGCATGGAATGCCTTATTTCGTCAGCTGAATTTAGTCCTGGGATGCGGATGACGATGCAAAGAGACCTCGGTTGAATGCGCACCCTCGGACATAACACATGGGACATACGACTGGCTCTGCTCGAGTTCCTCCTTCACCTCACCTCTGATTTCGTGGGTTTTTTTTTGCTCTTCCCCTGTCCGGCTTGTAATTCGTGTCAGTTGCTCGCTGCCCCCAATATTACATTAGAGGGGTGGAAGGAATCCCTCGTGTGCGTTGGTGGGCAATCCATGACCTCTTTTTCGTCATGGTCCTGCATAGTTCTGCTCCTTCTTTGTAAGGGAAATTCGAGACCGGGGAAAGCTGATCTCCAATGCAGTTCTCTGACGCTGACTGATGGATAGATTTCAGTTCCATTTCAAGGACTCCGTGCCCCCATTCTGACCTGATATCGATGACGCATTCGGTTCAGGTGGTTCCCTTTTGCGTTTAAATAAAAGTCATTGGTCATTCAAGGATTCCATTCTGTTCTCCAAGGGGAGAAGGAAAAACAGGATGCGTAATAAAGAACAGATGGAATGCAGTCAAGTTCAAAAGAGATGGGCAAAGAAGAAGCAACAGCGACCACGGGGTTGTCGTCACGGATTCTGGGATTTAACTGGACTGGTTGGATTCAGTAGGGGTTTAGGGGTTTCTAGCGCATACCCTCCGGTCTTGACAGAGAAGAGATGAGGGAATACTTGTCTGGTTAGGCCATTTTTTTTTACGAAGTGGACCCATAGATGCATAATTTAGAGCGATGGATCGGGGGAATTAGTGATGAAAATGATATCGATCAGTCTAGGTCATTCCCCCTTCAAGGTTACTACCTTTCCCTATCGACTCAGCCAGTTCATGTGCAGTACCGGTGTTCGATGATACGATATGCGATTCAAGTTTCACGTACATTATTTTTTTCCCGAGCCCTTGACTCGTTTTTCCACCAAGGTGATCAGGCTGAAACGGATTACGGACTGGCAGGAAGGTGAGGATTTAGGCGTTACCTCGGATAAGAGTTGGTGAAGTTGAACCCTATTGTTCATTTTCTGCTTGAGCTAGGAAGTTGATTGAATGCAGAGTTGAATGAACCATTTAACTACTACCATTCTCATTCCCTCTCAGGGGGAGAAAAATCCTGGGGGTGGCCGTTCCTTGTGCATTTTCCCCCTTCCTCTTAGGTTTACCTATTGCTTGGACACGATGTAGAAGTGTTGCAAGAAGTCATATCTTGAGGGATTTCATGAGACGAGCGTGAGCTATCACCCTGTTAAATCCGTCGTGTACCTTAAGCATGTGATGAGCTTTCGAAGCACAGGCAGCTGTACCGGGTCTTGGCTTGAGGCAGGTCTGTCTAACGTCATCCCTCGGATGATCAAGGGCGAAACGAAGCAGATACTGTAGGGAAGTAGTAAGTACGCAGAGGTCATTCTGCGGGGAGGAAATGGGGGGAAGGGGACAATGAATGATGTGCTATTGTGATGATAACATCACTCCTGGTTCCCATTATTTCAGTGAAGGGGAAAAAATTTCCGCCCCTGGGCTCTTCCATCATTTCCAGTGTTGTGTGAGAAAAGTTCGTTGTCTGGGGTCTGTCGGTCTGTCTGCTCTTGCCTTTCGGATTGCTCCACGTGCAACCCACACAAGGACCTATGTAATAAAATAGAAGAGGCCTACGTCTTCCCGCCCATATAATCAGTTGTTAATGATCCCCTGGTTCATGTATGGAGAAGGGAGGAGACTTCATTCTGGCTGAAGGGGATGAATGTCTTGCACAACTCTCTGGAATGGTTCTTCGTGTCACGTGTGAAAAGCCTGCCTTGGGGATCGGACTCATTCGGGCCATATTCGGGAAGGAAGACAAGGAGATGAGAGATGTCCCCGTGCTTGGAATAATATTTTCTGCTGCGCACCGCAAAACCTTTGTCCTCCCTTGATTCTCGCATGCTTGGGAAAGAGAACGAGAAGATATGGCATGTAATGAGTGCGGTCTCCGTCTTCCTTTCCTTCACCTGTTCGGAAAGACAATGAAGATTACGTTGTACATGAATGTTGAAAGATTGCCGCAACCCGAGAGAGACAAGTCTAGAGTCTCTTGAGCTTCTGTTGAGCAATCACTGCCCTGCCCCCGGCCTCCTCCAGGTCCAGGTCCAGGTTTCTCGACCAACAAATTCATTCTTCCTCGATCGTCGATTTCCTTTGTCTTAGTAAGGAAGGCGGGCGAGAACCGTCGTGTTATGGTCATCCATGCAGAAATTCCCATCTCCCCCTACCGCTAGCCTTCTTTTCCTTCTCAGACACCATCATTTAGTCGGGTCTTCAGCGCTTCATGTGCTATAGGATGAGAGGGGCAGAGAGGAGGGGGGGGGACGAAAGAAACGAAAAAAAAATCGATCGACCCGCTACGATACCTTTTTGCGTGTGATTTTTTTTCCTTTCCTTTTTCTTCATCCTCACGCCGTGGGAATTCGGACACGAACCGTGCCACTCACATGAACCGTTCATAATTACCAGTTGGCTCTTTGGAAGATGAGGGAGAAGTCGGCCAATCCTGATTGCCTGGAATCCATGAAGTTTTCCCACTTTAACTCACCGAATCTTCTTTTTTCCCTCAGGTTAAGTTGGAGAGAGTCCTGGGATTGACGGTGACCTCGAATGCTGCCCTAGATTGTGACCCCAATTCCGGAATTATCGCCTATCCTGCAGGGTGAGTAATGAGTTCACTGTCCCGAGTTACTATTTCGTCGCACCTGAGCGTCATCACCTTATCGTTGTCTTCATTGTAGTCCTCAACCTCAACATCGCGCTCTCTTACGACTGATTCTATTCAGGGGACCTCCCTCCCTATGTGGAGAATGAATGAGTAGTATTCATGGTCCGAAAAGCCGTTATTTGAGTCCGCGAGGAGGTGAGAAAGGTCACACGGAGGTGCGTGGGGCGTGGATGCATTGTCCTCTTGTCATGTCTCCTGTGAGAAGAGTATCCGAAATGTTCTCGTCATATATACTCTACACGATCCTGGCGTGTAGAACGAAATATTAATGGACTTCACATCGCCCTTCTTCGACCTGGTTGAAAATAGTGGGAAAGAATCCCCGTTGCTCGTCCGTGGACGGTACCAGTCTAATCAGCGTGGCCATGGTCGTGGTTTCCTCTTCTCTCCTCTCCCATTTTTTCCTTCCCATTTACTCCTTACCTTCTTTTTTGCCATTCATGCCTGGGGTTTAAGCAGAATTTCGTGAAACGTGCTGGAAAGCTCACATATGCACGTGAGGCTCGGAGCATAAAGAGAAGGGCATGCTGTCCCAGTTTCCCTTCAGACAGCTGGTGGAGAAATGGAATAACATGAAGGAAGACGTCCATTCCGCGTTTCTCATTCCATCATCAGCATCATCATCGCCATCATGTGCCTACACATTACATCCTCCGTACACAAGGTGGTTTTCTAGCGCAGTGGCGCCTCATTCTGGTCGTGACTGGAAAGTGAGGTCATCAAGGATGACAGCATATCACACGCTTCCGCCTATTCCGTCAACGTACCCCCCCCCCCCCCCCCCCCCCCCCCCCCCCCCCCACCCCAACTGTCTCTCACACGCATAACGGATCGGTAAACCCGGCTAATTGCCGCCATCGGAGACCCAGAGGGAAGTTCCGAGAGCGACTGACGAGTTATACGACAATGGTTCGTTCGCCACATGACCATTATAGCTCATAAACGAGCCATCGGGAGAAGCTGTACAATGTTTGTCTCCGTCTTCCATGAGATTGTTCTGCTCTCCTTTCCCCTGGATCTAAGAGGAAAACCAGGTGAAGGCAACCGCAGTCTCACTAATGCGTCGGCATGCATGAATACTAGGAAGGAGCCGGGGGGGAGGGGGTTAAGTGAGTATAATACACGTGAAAGACCGGGAAGTTGAAAGAAGAGTCCCCGAAGCAAGCAAAAGCCTCAGGGCTCATGTCCCAGGACACGAGACCGTATTTCCTCCTTAGCCTACCTCTTTCCTTCCTGCTCTTCATAGTGCAGGATTTTCTACCGTGAACTCCATGCGTGATAGGGAATACTTTTCCCAGGCTTCTCCATCGAAACGACGTTGACGGAATAGGCGGAAGCGTGTGATATGCTGTCATCCTTGATGACCTCACTTTCCAGTCACGACCAGAATGAGGCGCCACTGCGCTAGAAAACCACCTTGTGTACGGAGGATGTAATGTGTAATAGACCCTTTCCTCACCATAGACTGCAAACAAATCTATCTGCTAGAGCTCCTCCCTCAGAGATCTTGTACTTGCAAGTCCGAGCTAGCATCCCGAGTCCTACTAGGAAGTCAACCCCTGACTCAGTTTCAGTCTTCTTGCTTGCAATTGTGAAACTTTAACGTTCAGATGGCTGAAAGTGCGAGACGTAAGATTTCATCTCATGGACTTCCTGAGGCGATGAAATCTTTCGAGGATTAGGAAGATCTATGTGTTTCAGGAACTTCGTTCATGGAATTAGAAATGTAGGAGTCTCTAGCTCTTCGAATCCAAGGGTTTGACTTCTTTTTGCCATTCATGTCGAAAGAATGTGCGATTGGATATAACTTGTCATTATGTAATGTAGAGGGGTTCTAGAAACGTTTCTGTTGGGAGGCCTAGGTTGATTTCAAAAGGGCAGTTCGGTTGCAGTTCGAGTTTAGTTCCAGTAGGGTTTTTTGTTCGAGAATAGTCGAAATGTGCCATTTGAACCCAAGTCAGACCGCAGTTGTGAGAGTCTGTGCCGACTCCCCGTCCAATCGTAGTCAGACTTCAGTCTGACCAGAGGTGACACTAGTTCCATCTGATTAGTATATCTGAAGCCTCTCTTCTGTCATGGCGCCTGGAGAACTCGAATTAGACCCACCCTTAGGCAACTGTCTCGAGGGGAAGGGCAAGCTAATAAATACATATCTGTCTTGATTTCTTCTTCCTCTGAGTTGAAGTTGGTGCTGCTTTGTTTTCCTTGTCACGTCACGGTGAAATGAGGATGATACATTGCTTGCATTTGCCATTCGCAAATCGTGGCTTCGATGCACCCCGCATGCGATTAAGTCTTAAAGTGGCGACGTATGCAGCGGAACGCATGCCCAGTGTCGAACTGAATCATGAATTTGACACCGATATGTGGCTGGCTTCGAACCGTTTCAATTCATTTATATCAATAACGTACAAGGAAGTTAAGAATGGGTCAACGAGAATTCGGACTACAACTGACTGCAGTTGAACAGAAAATAAACTGAAGCGAGTGGCAACTGCAGTCTTGCCATAGTCCAACTACAGTCAAACAGGAACTGGAGAATGATTTCAAAATCTCAGTCCGTTCAAAGTCCAGTCGTAGTTCCAGTTGACCGCAACTGCAACCAAACTGGGACCATCTTAGGACTATATTTCAAATGGAACTGAACTGCGGCTTTGAAATCAACCCTAGTCTGGACTCAGGTTTACAGCTCCAACATAAGAAAAGTGCTAGGGAAACGCGGGAAAATACAGGAATGGTAAGGAAAGCCTGGGTTAATTGAGATGATGATCCGTAATGACCGGTCCTTTCCGTCTCCTTGACCTTTCAACCACATGGCGTGCAGAATCACTCCTTTTTTTTTTTCTTTCTCCTAACCTCCTCCCCTTCCTTTTCCCGCGTACATCCCTGTGTGCGCTGGACACATACTTCTAGGATGGCTTTGTTGAATAGCAGGATCCCTTTGCCCTTGCTAACAGGAGTCTGAGCAAAAAGCGTTCTTTGAACGGAAGAAATTTCAACGGAAAATTTTAAAAATAATTTGATTTCAGTAGACGAGACGAGCTTTCATATCAAAATGGAACAGCTTCCGATTTAGATTGAAAAAAACCTGCGAAGTTGCAAGGGAGGAAGATTATATAATTAGGGAGAGGAGTTGCTCTCATTGTGGCTTGAGCCCGGGACAGGTCATCTCTAGGGGTGATTTCCCCTTGACTTTTTCCTCTCCCCACAGACCCTACTTACTATGACCCTGACTGGCTGTGGTCGATTCAACCGTGAGAAGAGAGGGAAAAAAAGAGAGTCCCCCCTCGCCTGACAATTACCATGCCTTTCTTGCCTGGGAAATCCGGACTTTAATTGGGCCAGTCTGCTGAGTCTTTTAAGCCCGGCATTGATAGACCCTCTTCACAGTCCCACAATCGGTTTCCTCATCATCCTGCTTCGTGTTTAATTATTTCCCGCTTTCTGTTCGTATGAATAGCATTCGTCTTGTGCTCCCGTTTATCAGATTTCCTTGGCCGGCAGTGCTTGTCGTTATAGGACTTATACCTTTCCTTTCCTGAGATGATGGTCGAAAGTGAGTTAATTTTTTGACAGCATTTTCCCAAACCGCAGGCCTCCATTAAAATCAGAATCGAATTAGGTATTAGATGAAGCAATGCTGAGGAGATAAGAAAGGTCGCTCTGTGGTTGCCCGGACTCATCATCCATCTGCAGAGATTACGCTTCATTCTTCATTGTTTCCTTCCCGCCTCCAGGAAGAACAGTCAATATTGGCCTTAGAAGACGATATGAAGGGAAAATAGAAGCTTTCGAGGATCATGCGGATTTCCTTCTGTTTGCTTCCCAAGATGTGATGTAAAAACGATGGAAGAGATGCAGGTGCATTCATTGATCGATGCCTTCTGGACATTCCTTTTCACAACGTTGCTTCATCCACTTTCACTTCGCCTTCCTCCTCTTAGCACAGACAGGTGTGCAGATGACAGACAAAACGAGAGAAATCTGATATCCTCCTATCCCTGGATCATTCGCTTTGACACAATGAGCCCCACCTTATTTCATATTCAAGGCCGCCGAATTAAGGCGCACCTGGAGTAGATGGTGGGGTTCCTCCAGGACGAGCTCGGTTCTCGACGGGTGGATGATAAGAGAGTTTGATACGCGCTGAGAAGCAGGGAAAAAGAAAAAACGAGAGGAAATGCCGCCTAGGTTGGATGAAGTCCAAGAAAAGCTCCGTCTTTATCGAAAGAAAAAAAAAAGAAACCGTTCTACTTCTTGAATGGAAGCGCTCGAGAGAATCTGGAACTCCATTTATTGCACTAGCCACAAGGAGGTTTCTGGTGGTATCTCCACAGGTAGAGAGAGAAACGAGAACGACCTTGACAGTGACCGAAGGAAGAGGTGGTGTGGTTGCCTCCGACACGGTCCTCAAGTTTTCGAGAAGAAACATAACTGTTCAGACTATCTGAGATTTCCTCCGGCCGCGCAAAAGGAAAACCACAAAAGCTTCTGTCCTCTTACGGCACTCAATAGCAGACTCACAATGACACTTAAGTAAATAGAAATGTGAGAGCATCTCTCAGGTCAGATGATCTCTCCTTCGCGCCTTCATGTGTAATTAGGTCAGAACTTGGACATTTAAAAGTCCAATCATCTTTCTCCTCCTCAATAACCTCCCCGAGTTAAGGAATGGAGAAAGTTTCATCCGTGTGGATATGCTTTGCCTGTACAAAGAATGCAGAGAAAAACAACTCTCAGGCTGGTGTTATGTAACCTCTTGCCAGCATCATACAAGAGGGAATTGAGATCTGCATCTCCTGGTTTACGTGCACCCAACTGGTTTTTTTCCCCCCATCCTCCTTGTCACTTTTATTTAACCCTTTAACTGGCACTCAGAAATAATCGTAAGAATCCCCCCCCCCCCTCGAATAAGGAGTTTTTCGCTCCAAATTATTATTGTCATTCTATAGATATTTAGATACTTAAATTAGACGTTTAAAACATTTAACCCTTATCCTGCGATGGGAGTCTATTGGACTCCTCAGGGTGTGTTTCATTGCATTTCTCTCTGGCAATTTTTTATTATAAATGTCTAAATATATCATTTATCTGTCAGACAGTTATCCATAGATCCAAAAAAGAGTTTTAAAGTTTTGATTTGCATTTAAGGAAAAAATTCTTAAAATTTTTGTCCATTTGTGTCGCAAAAATGCCTTGAGCAAACAGTTGAAGGATTGAGGCATTCCATCTGTGTCAAAGGAGAGGATAGGTGAAACTAGACAGAGAGTGACCTTGGTTCCCCTGTCCTCCAATATGCAGATGATGCTGAATGAGGAAGGGAGCAGGTTGCTGCCATAACAAAATTTGTTCACACTTAAGAGGGCTTCTTGCCCTCTGGCAGTATTTTTCTTTTTGCTGCTAATTGATGGAAGACCCTACACTTGATCTCCAAATAAGGGAGACAATGTGACATTGGATAAAGGCAAAGAGGGTTGGGTCTCCTCTTCAGTCCTCTTCAGTTCCACATCCCTTCAGTCACCTTTCAGCATCTCCCCCCCACCTGGTTGTCAGCAAGACCCTTTCAAGGACAAGAATTCCTGATTTCAGTCTTTCTTTGCAGCAACACCTCAGTAACTCTTGTCAATAATTTGACTTAAGGACTTTTTTTGCATTTGAAAAAAGGAGAAGAAAGGGGCAGTTTAAGTCTGATCTCTGACATGCCAAATGGAAGACTCATGCATGTTGATGCATTAGTTGTACCTTCCTCCATGTAGGTGCACAGTGGTGTTGCTCAATCCCCGGAAGAATAAGCAGACACACCTTCTGAATGCAGGGAAGAAAGCAATATCATGCCTCAGCTTTTCCAGTGATGGGAGGTACTTGGCAACTGGAGAGACTGGTCACATGCCCTCTGTCAGGGTATGGGATCTCCAGGATCGCCTCCAGGTGGCCGAATTCACTGGACATAAATTTGCCATTAACTGTGTGGTAAGTCAGTATTCTCTCTAGAACCATGTTTCATTTTTGGAGCCAGCCATTCATCTTGCTTGTCTATCCCTCCTGTGTTGCAGGCATTCTCCCCCACACAGAAACATGTAGTATCAGTCGGATCCCAACATGACATGATTGTGAATGTCTGGGACTGGAGGAACAATGCCAAAGTAGCCAGCAACAAAGTCTCATCAAAGGTGAAAGCCATTTCCTTTGCTGAGAATGGGAGTTATTTTGTCACTGTTGGGAACCGACATGTCAAGTTCTGGTACCTGGAACATTCACGGGGGTCATCCAAGGTTCATGGTTTTCTCATCACCCTCCAGTCATCTTCTGGAGGTTGCCATGTATTGATCTTTAAATTCTGCTCTTTCACTAGTTCAAGGAGCCAGTACCTTTGATGGGTAGGTCAGCCATTCTTGGAGAGCAAAGGAACAATTATTTCTGTGATGTTGCCTGTGGTCGAGGTGAAATGGGTGATTCAACATTTGCCATCACCAAATCAGGGCTTCTCTGTGAATTCAACAGCCGACGCCTCCTTGACAAATGGGTTGAATTGCGGGTAAGCACTTGCCTTTATTATGCCATTGCCTGTTGTTTGTAAGCAGATGTAAGTTGTATCTGTAAGTAGTAGCAATAAAGCAAATGACACAAGGAACATTGTGTTCAGATAAACTCTACCCTTTTGTCTTCAGACATCAAGTGCCAATTGTCTTGTGGTTGGGGAGGAGTATATATTCATTGGTTGTGCCGATGGGATTGTACGGTGCTTCAGTCCACTTACCCTGCAATTTGTCACAACATTGCCACGAACTCACTACCTAGGTGTTGATGTTGCACGTGGACTGACTATCAGGTATGTCATTCATTTATTTCTTGGATCATATGTATTGACTGGAATATGGGCAGTAGCCCTTGGTAGTGCTAAGATTTTGAATGAGATGATGAAAGGTTGGGCTTCTGGCAGCTTGCCTGCCTTTCAGATGAGTTTTTTATAGTCAAGCTGAAGCTGACAGTTGTAGCCCAGGGCCAAAGAAACTGGCTCACAACGGCAAACAGAACAGGTTCACTCTCCCTCTTGCTGTAGATAGCCAAATTTGGAAGACCTGCTTAATTCCTCAGGCAGAAGCCATGATCAAGGTGAAAAAAAATAAATGGGAACCTGATGAGTGTTATTAATTTTTATTCCTTCATATCTTAACAACATGCAAATGTTCATGAATTGTGAACTTGGGTCTTAATGAGTTTTCAATTGAATTTCATCATAGACTTCATTTCCTCAAGACATTTTGGTTCCTGACTTCTCTTCCTTCCTGTTTTTCAGCCATATGGCAAGTCAGCCAGTCAACGCCAAATACCCGGATGCCATAGCAGTCACTCTTGATGAGGCCAACCACAAGGTCACCTGCATCTATAGTGACCATAGCATGTACATCTGGGATGTACATGATATACGACGGGTGAGTAAAATCTCCAAAGAGGGCTTGCTATATGACCAGAGATGTGTGAAACCAAGAAAATTTTCATAGGGTTGCTACAAATTGAGTGTATGAAGAGCACGTTCATAACAGTGTTATTGATGTGATTTTTAAGGAAGCTTATTGTGGGAATACTGTTCAGGGGTATTCCCACCACATACTTCACAAATATTCATGACCTTTCTTACATATTTGTGTAGGTACTAGGAACCTCCCATGGTGATGATGTATATAAGTGCAAATAGATTTAGTCACTGTGTGTATTGTCTGGATTCCAGGTGGGGAAGTCATACTCATTCCTGTTTCATTCGGCATGCATCTGGGGAGTAGAGGTCTATCCAGTCATGGAAGGGGGTTACAAAGGAGTTCTTCCTCCTGGAAGCTTCATGACATGCTCCTCTGATGATACCATTCGGGTTTGGAATCTGGATCCCAATATGGCTAACAATACTCTTTACAAAAGGAACATATATAGCAATGTATGACATTAATTCTCTTATTCTCTTCATGTATGGAGTGTATGAGAGTCATCATCAAGGTCTTACTCTTGCCTTTGCTTCCAGGACCTGTTGAAGGTACTCTACATGGACTCAGATTACACATACTTATGTGATGTGAACCAGAGCTTTTCTGGGAGTACAGAAAAGACTGATTCATCCTGTGATGGAAAGAATGGAGTTCGATGTTTATGTGTTCGCCCTGATGGAAAACATCTTGCATCTGGAGATCGAACAGGCAATATCAGGTGGCTGGCAATCTCTTAACTCTTTGCCTGTCCTATCAACTGCTATTTGGATGGCACTACTTTCTCCACCATATCCATTCAACCAATCTGGTCATCCAATCACCAATCCAGTCAACCTTTCTGTGGTTGATTAAGAGTAAAAAAAAAAGTCATGATGTTCCAAATTATGTTTGCAAGATCTACTCAAATTCAAATATTTGATTCAGGTCCTGGGGTAACCAAGCATTTTTCATTTGGGCGGGGAAAGTGTTAGCCATTTATGACTCATTCATTTTATCAACCTGGGGTATTTTCATGAGATTTAATTTTTCTCATAAATGAGCATAACTCATAACTCAAATTGTAATTTGTAGTTGAGAGTTTAAGTGGTAGGAAATTATTAGGGAGTGTTGCTTGTCTCTTATAGCTAAAATTGAAAGTTCTTAGTTCTGAATACAAACCTTAACAATTCCTGTCCAACTTTTCACATTGAGAATCTTCCATTATGTGCACCTTTGTTAAACCCAGTGACTTTGCAGAGTAACCGTTATTTCCATCACACCTTGTGTCCTCTGGGCTGTTTGTTACTGTGAAGCTGATATCTACATAAAAGCCAGCATTAACTGAAAATGTCAAATATTTATGCTTCAAAAATTATCCCAAGAGGGCTTCTTTGCCTAGGAAACAGCAATGCCAATTAATAGAATTTAGACCATGCAACTGGAATGATGAACTGCATTCATTAATAACATTGGTCTGTATTCAGTTTGCTTAAGACAAGCACTCCTTTTAGTATCCAAAGCAATTTGCATTTCTTTCCAAACATGGGATACTGGAGAAGCAAAGGTTAGTGCATACTGGTGAATGAAGATTATGAATGAGTTTTACATCTTCATTCATTTCAGCTAGGATGGACCAGTGTCCACTAGTAGGTAACCAGTCACTCTTGACCCCTTTAGCCAAGAGTCACTGTGTCTTCCCTATGGTAAAACTGATAGACCTTTGAGATGACAGTTGCTGATGTATTATTCAGGATCCATGAGTTGCAGTTCATGGATGAAATCTGCAAGATTGAAGCCCATGATGCAGAGGTCTTATGCCTAGAGTACTGCAAGCAAGGACAGACATTCCTGGCATCAGCTTCAAGAGATCGCCTTATCCACCTGTTTGATGTTGGGAAGGATTATTCCCTTCATCAGACATTGGATGACCACTCATCTTCAATCACAGCTGTCCGCTTTGTGACTGCGCATGGGGAGCCCTTGCTTCTTTCTTGTGGAGCAGACAAGTCCATCATCTTCAGGCGTTCTCAGCAGGTGGAAACCATCTCTTTTTTATGTCTCTATGTATAGGCAAGAAATGAGGAATGATGGGCCAAGTCCGATATGAATACATACATTTTACTTCTCACTGTGAACTGTTTACTTCAAATGGTAATGCTCTTTTTATTCAATTGTACATGTCTGCTTTGAGTTTACAAATGATACCACAATTCCATGTACTGTGCTCACTTCTTGAGGGGCAACTACTCTATTTCATTGCTACTTGAAGCACCTGTTTGAGTGACAACTTACCCTTCCCAGTCAAAAGTTTGTTTTTTTTTTCCCTGAAACTGCAAAGACTGTGGGAGATCTTTTTTTGGGGTCCTATAGTATGGACAACATGAATTGCATGACACATTGGCTTAGCATTGACATCAAAGTATTGTCTGGAGGATTATAGAAAGAGCACAGTTTGTCTTGGCTCAATGTAAGTTCTGGTTTATTTTTGACTGGCAGATGGAGTACTGAAAAATGTGCAGATTTCAAGCTCAAGATTTTTGTTAAAAATCTATCACAATGTAGAAGCAGCCACTGGCATTTGAACAATTAGCCAAAAGTCTGATTGATTATTGATGGGGCATCACTATTGTCAGTTGACAAGATGAATCCATGAGTCCAGCTTTGTTTGGCCAGACTTTTTCCATTGAGAGATTTTACCATCATGTCTCTCAATGAACCACAATTTGTGCCTGACATCTTTTATGCAGGCTCTTGGACAGAAGGGAGGACCCCAGTATTCACGATTCCATCATGTCTCTGGGAAGACAACCTTGTATGATATGGAGCTGGATTTGTCCCGCAAGCACATCCTGACAGCATGTCAAGATCGAAACATTCGTGTCTACAATGTCTCCAATGGCAAACATAGCAAGACATTCAAGGGAACACTTGGCGAGGAAGGGACATTGATCAAGGTCAATCCATTTACTGTATTTTTCTTTTATTGTGATTGTATTCTATTCAATGAGATCATCTGTCTGATCCTTTTTGTGTCTAGGAAGGTAGGAAGCACCATGTCAAGCACCAAGAGTAAACATTTTTTTCTTAAGTTTCCAAGGAAAATTTTAAGCATGAAAAGTAAATTGGAATCAATGTCTTTAAGGCATTCTGGCTGTTAGAGCAGGCTGTTACAGGCCCTCCTGACCACAAGTATATTAACATGACTCCTTTTACTTTATTTCAGTTGGTGCTGGATCGAAGTGGAATGTACATTGCAACCAGCTGCACTGACAAGAGTCTATGTATCTATGATTACTACAATGGAGAGTGCATGGCAACCATGTTTGGCCATTCAGAGTTGGTGACAGGTCTTCGCTTCAGTAATGACTGTCGCCACTTGATCTCAGTGTCTGGGGATGGCTGCATCTTTATCTGGAAGATCCCCACAGAAATGACTCAGGCCATGACCAGCCGTCTGGCACAATTAGCAAGCAAACATGGTCGCCGGGCTACCCATTCCATTCCTCGCCCATTTGGTGGGCCAGGTCATGACCTTATCTCTGCCTCTGCTGTTGACCTCCTTGACCAGAATGCCAATGATGTTGAAGAGTCTGAATACAGGTGAGGGAATGATGTGATGGTACTTTATGACCACAGAGTATTTTCATCATCTTGTGAACACAGAAGCTTCAGTTATGTAAGGTTGCCATCCATAACAGGTTCAGTATTGGCCAGTTGCCACTCTGGGCCAAAAAGCAGATTGCAGAGGCTCACTCCCCACCACTACCTATGGGTAGAGGAGGGCCAGAATTGCCCAAAGGAAGATGGGCTCAACGAATTGAATCTCAGGCCATCACTGTCCGTTCTCACTATGATTCTGATAGTGTCATCCCCCTTCCTATTCCTCAAGGTGCAGTTCAATCAACCATTTCTTTCCCACTATAATTCTCATCATCCATGAATCTCATTTTGTATTATTCTATCCTTCAATTTTTTTTTTTGTTTAAGGTGATTCAGAATCCTCAAAGGACAGTTCTCTTGAGAGTTCTGGGTCAGAGGTACGACACTTTTCTGCAGATTATCCCCGTCAAACACTGATTCTCTCCAAAGAGGCAAGTTCTTCAGAATTTACCATATCTTCTTCAATAATGTAATATTTATTATTTCTATGCTTAATATCTTTATTTAAAAAAAGGGGGTTTTAAAGTTCAAAGTTTAAAAGGGAATCAAAATTCTGATTGCATTGTTATTAACCCTTTCATGGTTATGCACTGAAATGTCAGTTGTCCTCCAGGGAGGTTTCGGGAAAACTGGACCATGAAAGGGTTAAAATGCTGTCATATTTGCCAGTTGATTCCATGCAATTGTTAGGAAATGCTCATGCTACTTAGAGCCAGTAAAGTGCTTTTTAAGGGAGAGTCGCTCCACCATTGCTCCACAGGAACAGTATTTAACCACTTTGATTGTCCAACTTGAGGCTCAATACTTTATACTATGTAAGAAATTGGTTATGTGCCAATTTGCTTTAGGTCAGTTGTTACAATGAAATACTTCTCTGTGAAGCTTGTATAATACATGTGACAATTTGAGTTATATTGCTACATTGTTAATAGCATTGCAGCAAATATCCTGAAAGTATAACTAAAGACCCAAAAATAAAAAGCAGTGCTTGGTGGTTAGGTGTTTCACTGATATGAATGCTCTTATTCCCCTGATTGCTTTGCCACTTACTTGCACATTGATGTTGCCAGGTTTTTTTTTTTAGAGTGGCACCAATTTTTGTGTTTGTTCTCACTCCACTCACATCTTCATTCAGGAACCTGATGCTGATTTCATCCCTTGCCCTGACAATTACCAGAAAATTACCAGAGAGATACCTGATTTTGAGGTAATCCCTGATCCCTATAACAGTATCCATTTCTCCTGCATGCTATCTCATTATTAGTAAGTATGATTTCCCCATTTAATTGCATGTTTTGTGAGAAATAGGTGGAGGTGTATTACAAGTTGTAGATTTTCTATCTTGACTCATGGCTTCTTCTGTTCATGCTTTCTGTTGTTCGTTCAGGTATATGAAGTGCAAAAGGAATTAAGAGGGCTTTGGGGCAAGTAAATTTTTTTTTCTGGCTCCAATTCTGTAGTAATTATTTCAGAATGAAATAAATCTAAGCAATGAACCAGTGGTTTTGCTTGGTTCACTGCTTGGAATTATTTTGTTTTCTAACAGTAAGTTATAGGCATTCATTCATTGACACAGTAAAAATTGAAGCAAGCATGCATAAAATTCACTGGAACATAGAACCTGCCTCCATTTGTCACTGCACACAGTTTGACAGCAAAGCATCATTATGAACTCCAGGAGAATGAACATGGGTAAAATTTCATTGATATTGAATCGGTTTCTCATATTTGGCTACAAGTGATGAAGGGGTGTGTACCTTTAAATTTGTTATGCATAAAATAGCCTCTTTGAAGGAAAAATAACTATAATAAATAAACTAAATATTAAATAAAACTAATAATGGGGGAAACGTGAAAACTAACAGAATGATAAGTATTTTGGTTCTATTTTAAATTTTAGTTTGCATGTGTAGTGTACCGCACCATATCTGATTGAGGAGGCAGGTTCTATGTTCCAGTGAATTTTATGCATGCTTGCTTCAATTTAAAATTTAAAATAGAACCAAAATACTTATCATTCTGTTAGTTTTCACGTTTCCCCCATTATTAGTTTTATTTAATATTTAGTTTATTTATTATAGTTATTTTTCCTTCAAAGAGGCTATTTTCTGCATTTTCGGAGACTCGAAGTCGGCACCTGACTGATGATTCCAGCAGCAGTAGTTTCAAATTTGAGGTGAGAAAAAGAAATTGGGCACCTTCCTATTATTCCTCTGGTCTCAGAACCGGACAGTTCCTGAAGTCTCAATTGCAGACGTTATCATTACGTACAGATAAGTATTACACCTCCTTGGGCATGTGGCATTCCACCTTAAAGCAAGGGAGGAATATGAAGGAAAGGTAGAGCCAGATATTAGAAGAGGCTTTAACTTGGAAGCAGAGGTCCAGAAAAACGACAACCTTGCGAGCTTAGCTCGAGGGAAATGAGCAAGAATGGGCAAGCAGGAAGAAAATCGAACAGCTTGAATAATGGCGAAAGAGAGAGAGAATTATTTTAAAATCTACTAGGGCAACTATATTCAAGCGCCGGTGAAATTTTTCACTGATCTGGAAAGCTGCATTCAATCGTGCAAAAGTAGATGATATGTGTCCGCGCGATCCCGTGCCATCACTTTATTGAACTTCTTATTGTCAAGAGTTTCATCTGCTCTTCCTTATCGTGGCGTCAGATGTCCCGCACGTTGCCATGCAGCAAGAAACAGGTTTACATGAGCGCGTAGCAAATACGCGAGTGCCCGGTTCAGTCGAAAGATGTTTTTCATTAATTCCAAACTTAAAACCTTCCGCTCCATTTGATACACCTGCGTAAATCGTGTGTTGTTCGTTCGACGCACAGTACATTTCACTCGTCCTCACTGACAGCGCGTGGTGAGGAATGGTGCAAGAGACGGGAAATCGGCCGATGGGCCTGTGCATGCCTTGTATGTCCCGACGATCGGAAGACCTCTCACGTTAAGGTACAGATATGAAGCTCTCTACTGACATCAGATCGCACGTTTTCCGGCAAAATCTAGGACTCCTCGTGTGGCGTTCTGTAGGGCTCTACCCCTGCTCGTCACGTCTCTCGTCCTCGTCCTTGAAGTTGGCATCTTTGATCATGGGGAAGGAAAAGATGAGAGGCCGTTAGAGTGCCTTTTCCTCCATGATGCAATCACTCCGAGTGATAAGTACGAGACGCCATCGGAAAGTAGCTTCCATTTATTTCACTTCACCCGTTCCTCCCAACGACGCCAAGACTTGGGAGAACTGGGACTTGTAAGACTATTGAGACTGCTCCCAGAAATCCCAACCGTTGTTGCCACATTTTTTAAACTCAGGCTTTTGGGATCAAAAGCTTATTTCCAAAAGCGCTTGAAGTTAGAGTTGGGGAAGCTCAAACTTCAAGGACTTTTTGTGAGATTTCCCCCTACCGATATGGAAGTTCACAGTCGCAATATGTACACGCACAATTTCCGAGGGAGAGCGAGGAGGTATGCTAGGGATTGGAACAGAGGGGAGAGAGCGAGGAGACGAGAGAAGCACTTGTATAAAGAAAAGTACATGTTGGGCCAGTGTACATGCCATCCCATTTTCACACAGGAATGTGTGTGTCTAAGGATTTTCATACACTTGGCAATTAATTACTCGTTAGCTAGTAAGCAGGTGTGTAACATCTGACCAGCTATAGTTTGACATGGATACAATAGGCCAGTGACCCAATCGAGTCCTTGATAGGGCACTGTCATCAAATGCATCAAAGCCTTCATAACGGAAAGTATATTCTAAGAATTTGTATCATTTCATTTGCACATGTCAAATATCCAAATGTGTGAATTTCTAAAAGTATCTCAAGGCAAACACCCTATATATCTACAAGGGCCATATGAAAAATTCACAGTCTTTTCTCTCCACCATTAGCTCCTGTTGGAGCTGTGCCAATTTTCTGGTTAAGATGAAATTACCATGGCAGTGGCAATAATTTATGCCATTTTCATGTGTGTATGTTATTTCTGGCAAGTTGCATAGCTTTTTTTTTATTATTCAAGGTCATTTTGGTATACACTCATGGAAGACTCAGGTAAGAACATTGTGTAGTGATTGAATTTTTAATGAGGGAGGGTGAAAAGGAGCTAAAATAAATAAATAAATGAGGAAGAGTTTTGTCATGTAGTACTGGTTTTGAATGAACAAGTTGTTTTCAGGATAGGAGGACCTTTCTTTCTTATGTTCCCTAATCTGGAAGATCCTCAACAGCTTTTATACCCCTGATTGTTCTATGGCTTGAAAACCTCTTCTTGGATTATTGCTGATTGACACTGAAGGACATAGAGGCTGCCAATTCCTCAACTTAGAGTAAGATGAGAAATATGTGCCAAAGTTTAGTGAAATTATGTTATTAGGGAAACCGACACTATTGTTATGCTAGTAGCATGAAGGCAGGAGTTTAACCCTTGTGTTTTCTTAAAGGATCACACTGGCTTCTCCTGCTGAGGGAAAGAATAGTTTTTGCCTACTCCTAGATTCCCTGAAAACCATGATCAGTGAGATCCATGGACTATTAATTAAGCATACTGCACCATAGGAGCCTAGCCTATTGCTGAAGTGGTTTTTTGCATCAAATCAGGTTGATTCTCAGTCTCTGGGCCATATTATCAAATTCTCAGTGAACTATTCCATGAAGGTTTTACCTACTAAACCTTGATAAGATAAGGCCATGGCAATTTGACCCTTTTGTGATAACTGTATTATGTGATCTTTCACAACCTCCTGGTTTTGATGAAAATCAAGGGACTTTATATATATATATGCAGGAAGGAGAGACAGAACATGATGGAGATGTAGAAGACTCGGAGAATGAGGATGGGGAATCACCTGACCTGGATCAGCCAGAGCCACTTCTCTATTTACCTCAGAGTCAAGAACCAGCCAGGTACAAGGAATTTTGCTTGAATCTCAAAATTGCTGAGAGCTCTCATGCTGTAAAAGTCCAGCAATTGCTTTTTCTTCCTGTTTCCCATCAAAGTAAAGGCTGAAACATTGATTTCGCCCTTTAATGTGAATGTGTGGATGTATGCTCAAAAGAATTTCCATAACTATGAGAAGTTGAGTCATGGAATTCAACATTTTGGCATATGCAGTTCTGTAACTAGGCAAATAAAAGTTTGACTAGAAGAGATGGTTCAATAAATCACAATCATTGGTACAGTTGGTCAAAAATTATCCTAAACAATGGGAAAGTTGCATGAAAGTCTGATATACAGGATGTCCCAAAAGTCATGCAACCCTACATTAAGAAATATCCCCTTTTGGGTTACGTGACATTTGGGACACCCCATAGAATTGACTCTCAGGTCAAATATTGGCTGAGAAGAGCCTCATTTGAAAATTTCTGATACTGGCAAAGTTAGTGCTAAAATGAGAATGAAAGTCAGCACTCCCAGAGGGGGTTGAATAACAAAAATAAATGACAGTGAATGGTTGCCTTCCTGTTTGCAAGTCTCTACTTGTCTGTCTCTCTGATGGGATTCAGTCTCCTCTTTCCCCAAGCAGACTGAGCATGTGTAGATCTCATTTCATTTTGCAATGTGTTGAATGATCAGATTTTCCTTTGAGTCCCTTTACTTACATATCCTATGCTTCCCTTCATGTGTCTCAACTTGCATAATAGAAAAGGCAGAAACAAGCTTTTTACGCAAGAGGACATGAGTTGGGAAATGCACCTTGCATGATGGCTTCAGTTGTAGCTACAGAGGGCATAGTTAATCCTAGTCTAATGTCATTAGCCTGCAGCCCACCATGTGATTAAGCCATCTAAGTCTTTGCTACTCCAGTTTTCTAAATTGGCCCAGACCTAGTCTTTCCCCATTTTTTGCCATTTCCTTCTTTTTCCTCAGAAAGGCACTTTGAGCACTGTAGATTGACACATGGTCTCGGGAAATGAGCCCATTTTTTATTGATCTGGTCAGATTTTGAGTTACAGTAATGTTCTTTTCTACAGTGACTTTCTGGTCAAAGAGACTGATCAAGAGGAGTTGAGAAAGTCTCAGAGGAGGCATAGAAAGGCAAGAGCTGAGAAGCCTTTAGACATTTCTATTATATCTGCATCTGCAAGTCAAGAGAGCGAGGAAGAGGATGGGGATGTCTCTACTCCGAGTGCTGAAACTGCTGAAAGGAACATCATGTCTATGCTTGCCATCAGGTAAAAATTCTAATGGTTCTCATCAAAGTGGAAGCCAAAACCAAGGAGACCAGGTTTTATATAATCTAATGTATATATGAATATTGGATAATTTACTCATCCATGTCAATTCATAGCACGGAGAGCCTGGATCAGGTGGCCCTGCGAGAGACATTCCTGAAGTCAAATTTTGAGACCCTCCATGATGATCGAGGAGGATTCCAATCTGGAAGTGAAACAAGTGAGAACACGAGCCTCTCCTCACGCTTCCTCAGGCAGAATTCACGCAACTCTGACATCATTGAAGCTGCAAAACAGTCCTTGAAGGACCCTGAAATCTCCAGACGACGCCTTGAGCTTCAACGACAGATTGAAGAGACACGCAAGAAACTTCAGAGTGTTAGTTCATCTCCTGGACTTTATACTTGTTCATTAGGTTTAGAGATGATTGCCTATTGTGGCATTATCCAATTCCCATTCATGGTAGATATCCAAGGTTTTTTAAATATGTTAATAGGTTGGTTACAAGTCAAACCTGAACACAAGTCGAAGCATTACTGATTTGAGTTCGGTGCCAGAAAAGGAAGACTCATCTCGCTACAAAGGAGGTAAATTTTTCTCTCGCACTCTTCCTTCATATTTCCGAAATCTTCGCAAGAAAGTGTTGAGAATCCCCCAATCTGCCAAGGAGCACCGATGTGATGACTTGACTCAAAATCAACAATCAGTGAATGTGGCTCTACCTCCTATTGGAGGCGGATCCCAGTTACAATCTCTGTCTTTCGAATTTCTTGCTCATTCCAACTCCACTGTGATAGCAACTGATTCAAAGCATTCAAAAGAGAAGCAAGAAGCATCAAAACCGCAAGATATGATCACACTGGACCTTGGGCTTGGGGCTCTTTGCTATGAGAGTTCTGGTAAACTTGGGGAAGCACATGGGAAAACAGATGTTGAAGTGTCAAGACCCACTCAGACATCAGTACAAGGTGTGAAGGGACCCCGGAAACGACTAACGTGGCATCGATTGTCCTGCCCTGAACCCATCCCTGAGGTCCAAGAACATCCACAAATGTTTGGGGATGGGAAAGACGATGGTGATGTTTTCCCAATGCCTATCTCCAAGGAAGAGAATTTACGTGATTCTCCTAGACAGCAGCATTGGAGCAATGCATCATCAGGATATGAAAGTGGGAGTTCCTCAGCTGGACCTGGCCGTGTTCCCAGTCCTGAGTCATTGTCCAGTATTGACATTCCAAGCAGAAAGGCCATGGAGAAGCAGCATCGCCAGCCTTCCATCCCACGCCCCATCTCTTATGAAGTCTCCTTCCCTAACCAAAAGCGATATATGGTGCCAAAGATACATAAAGAAACACTTCGAAAATGTCATACATCTGAGGGCTCAGATTCCTTGGACTCCAGTTGTACCAGTATGGATTTGGAAAGTGTGAAGATTCTGGACCCATGGAAGTCTGATAAGAAGTCTAGCACAAGGATGAAGAACAGTCTTGCTCGCAAGGTTCCTCTCCCTGATGTCCTGCCCTCCAAGAGAGGTATTCCTTCCCTACTATACACGAGACTGCTGGTTTTTAATTTTCCTCTGTTTTTATTGAAAGGTTCTTGCCATGCTGATTGTTTCACAAATAAAGAATCACCTTCAGTTTCTGTTTGAGTCATCCTTTTTGTTTTACATATCCTATTTTGGTTTGTGTGTGATTATTTGAATGTCATGCATGCAATGCTTTCAATGATTGTGTGATAATCATTGCTCATGGTCAGCCTAGTGAGGCACTACTTTTCTAGTATGGCTGTTATTGCTTTTGTTGGCGTGATGCTTGTCTTGGTTCATTTAATCCTCTTTTTTGGGGTTTTGGTTTTGTTTGTTTATTTACATCAGGGGGGAGAAATGGGGGTGAAGGTGGTCTCCGTCGTGCTTGCTCTCTCAGTGACTTGAGCCAACCATCTCCAGCTCAGAGACGTATCCTCCCCTCCCCTCCCAATCAGGGTATGACACTAAATCACATCAAAATTAATATAGCATAAATTCCATCTAACTTCCTTTCATTCCCTCGAAAAGGTTTCCCACAACTGGGATAGTATTTACGTAATTTGATTCTATCTTTATTTTTTGCTACCTTTTTTGCATTACAATCCCAAAGATTCAACATTTTGTGGAAGTCCTTTGCCATTAGGCCTCTATGAATAGAGAGCTTGCATGCAAACCCTGTATTAAGCATTGAGGTGTTTGCATGACTGGTTGCTATGCAACACAAGGTCACTGGACCTTCTGTATTGGCACATGCATTTTGTATTCATCATGGTTGTGAGACTTTATATAGGCTGGAGCTCCTTTGTTTTATGTCTGCCTATCAATAGATTCAGGGCTGATATACTAGATGTGTCCTTGGACATATTGATCAAGGTAGATTCTTAACATTACCTTAGTCACATGGCAACAGTGAGTGTATATTCCATATTCCAGTGTCAGGAAAGGCCACCACAGGGAAACCTGGCCAGGGTCATGTGAAATCTATTCGCAACCCAGCTTTTCCCAATGGATATGAAAGGAATGACAACCCTGTGAGTTCCTTTACTGTGACCATGAGAAACTGTGCATCTGTCATGATAGTAATACATAGTGGCATCTTTCTTTAGAGTGATTCAGAAGGGGAGATTCCCAGTGTTCATCGCTCCTCTGGTGTGGTGACCATGTCACGTATGACCCGGCCAACAATGTCGTCCATGCAGAAGCAGCAGGGACACATGGGAGGGAGGGGGACAGCACGTGGAGACAGAGTGGGACCCAAGTCCAGCCAACACTCCTCCTTTGCTAAATCCACAGGTGACCTCAGACGACCAGCTGAGGGCTATTCCAGCTCTGAAGAGACCTCCTCTAATGAAAACAAACCTAAGCCCAGGTAAATGAGTTGATATGAAAGGAAGAGTTTGCTTCATGTTGTATCTACAGTAGGGGTTAAATTTGGTAGTGTCCTCTACTACAGCAAATCTAGTGGGTTGACTCCAGCATCAAGACGTATCAGTTCCAGTGAAAAGGAGCTGAATCGAACAGCAAGGGAAGTGACTGATCGCCTCAATGTCCCAAGAGGTGCAGTTGAGAAGAGGAATGTACGTAGGGCCTCATCTGTGATCACTGGTGAGAGCACACATTCTGAAACTTTTATTCCCCAGACTGTGGCTTGTTCTCTTCATATGCATTATATAGCACATACATACTATGCCCATGAACAACTTAAAAAATTATATGCAGTAATCTTGCATATTCAATAATGCTTGCTGGAATGCGTGATGGCTGGCTGGTAGGTGGAAATGGGCCTGCAGGTGGAGCTTCTAATCCTCGCATTGGTGGAGGTGCTCAAACTAAAAGGGGCATTCCCTCCCGTCCAAAATCCCTTGATATAGCTCCCTCTTCTACTTCTGTCTCTTCCTCACTTCCTTGTAAGTTTCCTCCTAAATGTTGCCTCTATCACTTGTGTCTTTTTGTGAACTTTTTGTGTCTGTGGGCTGTATGCATTAATGCTTGTTGCTTCACAGACTTGTAACTTGCAAGGCATTATTTTACAAAATAAGGCATTTCATCCTCTTTTTCTTTTCTGCTCCTGTCCATTTTCAATATTCTACCTTTTCTTATCCTTTCTTAGAGGATTATGCAAGCTTAGGCACCTGTCTCTGCTCAAGATTGAGAATATTAATAGTTTTAATGTGATACTTGAATGAACCCATAGGTACTCGTCAAGGGTGTGAAGAGGCAAGCGAGAATCTGAAGGAAGCAAGTGAGACATTGGCCACTCTGTACCAGCGAGTGTCAATGGACCTGTCCTTCAATGAGGTGGAGCGAGCCTCATTCCTGGCCATTCTGCAGGCAGGGGCTCAGGAAGCTCGCATGACCCTCGATTCAATTATGTATCCTATGAACCCTGGAAGTGGAGAGACCTCTCGCAAGGGGAGCACCAATAATCCCGTCATGATGCAGATGATGCAACAATACTCAGACCTGCTGGTGAACATGGTCCAGCAGAGGATGCAGTCTCCTGCCTCCTCTTCCTCAACCTTGATGGCATCTGCAGATAACACTGAGGAAGTGATAGCTGTGAATGGACATGAGGCCCCACCAGTTTCTCAGGCTCTCACTCCCAGCTAGGGTTTTCCTTCAATATTCGTTTTAGAATCTGTGATGGTGATTTCCATAGCCATGGATTCCCGGCTCTTGATTTTTTTGTGTTCAGATGTAAGAGAAAGAGTGAAGAAGGTCTTGTGCCATTATGATTGTCATGATTTCAGGCAGCTACAGAATAACTCACACTTTATCTCATGCCTATATTCACCATCTGCACTTGTTGCAAGAATTCTCAATTGCCTTTAATTGGATTGCAGTTGCCAAATGTGGTTGCCAAATGATGGTTCCTTTTGCCTTTTTCATTCATCTATGGTGCCCAGGGAATGTAGAATCTGTGAAACTTTTTCATTTTGTCTTGTATTTATGAAGGTTGTTTTTGGAAAGTACTGTACTAATAAAGATCCCACTTTTCTGAGTCAATCATTCCATGCATATCCACATATCATTCTTGTGAAGTTCGACAAACCTAAATTAGAATTTTATGAGAATAAAGTGAATAATACAGTTATGTAGAAATGTCAACATGTCAAGAGAGCAGATAAAACACATGAGAGAACACCAAGCTTCGCTGCAGTATGATTTTTTAAGTAGGCTGTTCGTTTTTTTACGTACAATTATTGCCAAAGGTAATCGTTGACACCAGCCTCAGGGAGCAAGTTTTCTTGCAACTCACAAAGCGAAATAGTCTGGATTTCTTAACAATGATCAGGACACCACAATTTGTACCTTCTTTCTCCAAGGACTTGACAGCTTTTTCCTCTCGAGACATAACCTGGGAGGTTGCACCTGTGGCAAAAGGTAAACCTGCTGAAAAGGAAAATGCATGACGACTCCCGGTTGAAAACCTTGGCAGCCTGCAGTATTTCGACTATAATACCTTGAGAGATGCTATCGCTATACTACTAGGTAGATCCCATTCCCGCCGTGAAAGGTAGTTTAGGTGGTGAAAAGTAAGTAAAGCTTCACAGTCGTTTTGCACGTCCTCGTCTAGAACCCTGCACTGCTATCTATATCCTAAAGTATCTCGAGTGATTCGGTAATTAAAAAAATGATTCAGCAACATTATGCAACACAAAAGAAAAGGTACTCGTATGATTGCGTCAGACACTCCGTTTGAAGGGTGAAGTGAAATTATTCTGAAACCAATTCGTCCCATGATCTACCCGAATTAGCGGCTGATATGCAAGAACGTATAAAACCGATAAAATAGCTATTTTGGGGGGTATCATATAAGTTTGATAGGTTGGCCATATGCAGAAACATTTCGTACCTATCATGATAGGTATAAGAATCGCTTCAATCTATTATGATCCAGAGCTTGTTTATTCTGCTTATAACGAGCTACCAGGGTGGATTGCAGTGCATTTTACTAACCCAAGTATGTAAACCGTCGTAACTTGTGTGAATGAAATTACTGTACTTTGGGATTGGTCGAATCCCGTAGAATTCTTTGTATCAAGCCACGGCGATCGGAATTCAAGCTCTAGTCTGGTAAACGGGGTCAGATTAATACCATTATATCATCACACAACACTCAGGTCAGTCATGTCAGCAGATACACATGCCATTGTTCTTGGGCGGGAGACGATGGATAGGAGGTTATCATCAGGAAGATTCACGAATACCTATCGTAATATGTATGATGATACCTATCAAAATAGGCCTCATGATGGATACCTATAAATTGTTCTTGCATACCGAACGGAGCAAATTATAGACCTATCGCCTGATGCCTATCATGATGGCTACCATTTAATAGGCTATCTGGTGATAGTTTCTTGCATACGGGCTATTGTCTTTCAGGCTTAGGTGCTCCATGAAGCGTAAGATTCCCCCTATTCTCTACGCAGATGAACCCTCCTCGATTCACTCCTCTTGATCAATGTAGTCACTAATGGAATATCTTGTCACGATTTTCGTGGAGCATCAAACAGCCTCGCCATAAAAGGTGAGCAGGAAATTATCATGGCGCTCATATATTTTTTGGAATCTGCCGTTCCCGCTTACATTCGAGTGCTGCACTTGAATTAACCACGGAGGCAACTGGCGATGGAAGGAATACCGTTTCGAACGTCAGGAATGATGAGACGTGAAGCCGATGGCAGACTGCGACTGTGCCGCTTGCACTCACAGGCTAATAAGACCTTCAAGCTTGAAGATGAAGTTTCTCGAGAAAGTGGAACGTGTGACATGTAATCGGAGGGAAGAAAGGAAGAGGGATGCCGACTGTCTGTAACGCATCCGACAGGTTGCCTCATTCCATTCCACATGGCTGAAAACGAAAAGACACCGAAAATACAAGTAATTTTGCATAGCTTCCTCTACCTGGAAATCTTTTTCTCGTTGAATAGTTCTGTTTGCCGAGTTGAGTTATCCGGGAAAACAAAAAAGGAAATTGAGTCTGCATCCAAATATTGATTAAATGAAAGCCTGGAAATAGTGTAAGTCACCCCAAGATGGCAAAACTTTGGAAAGAAAGCAATGCTATTTTTTGACCGTGTCGGGTGTGACATGTTCTGAAAATGTATTTTATAATGAGAAGTCTGGGCGTATATTTTAATGTTATTTTTTAAAATATAATTTAAATGTGGACAATTGACATATATTCACACTTGAGCTGATTTGAAATTATCAATATGCATGGGAGAACCCATGCTGGCATCTGTTCAAGTTGTCGCATTCAATCTCTCCAGATTTGCATTTTCATCACATCCACGAATATCATGACAATGATATGAATAATATGAACTAAAAATGACTAATTCTTTCATTTTTAAAGATAATATTCGCGTTCATTCATGCCTTCAGGGAAAAGAGATGAAATTTTGTAGAGAAAGTAATATTCGCAAATTTAGAGAAATTTCCTGCTACGAATTGGTGTTGGGTAATCATAACCAAATCTAATATTCTCTTCGATCCAATCGAGATATCGCATTTGTGCCATCCGAAATCACGATCCATTCGCCGATCGGAGCACATCTACCGCATCTTCGATAATATTCGCACATCAAAGGATCGCAAAAAAGTAAGGAGTAGCATTGTGCAGGACCGCTAAAATTGTGCTACGTTTGAAAGGGAAGATACGTGCATATTTGTGATGTAAAAATTATTTGCATGCATGGCACCGGAATTTCACTATTTAATTTTGAATGTAACGCTGAATTCAAAGGCCTGTCATGGAATTTGGGAAATTACAAGTTTTCAAGTCCCTCGGGATTCGCTGTGTTGCCGCCTTACTCGATTAATTTTTTGTGACTCTTCTCCTTTTCTTCTCTATTGGTATGGAATAAAGTTTAACAATTTTTTTAAAAGAATATTTAGAATATTTAGAATTTAAAGGAAAAACGAAAAAGTTTTAAAGCAAGAATACAGTTGAAAAAGACCTCGATCCGTGCACATTCCCCCCCCCCCTCCCCTCCCCCCTCCCCATTATTTCGAATTTCTTGACCCATCTTCAGATTCAACATCGAATTCGAATTTAATTAGTGGAATTCCAGTGGCATGCATGCAAATAATTTTTTCACCAATAGAATCGTGCGTATCTCCCCTTTCAGTGTACAATCATCCTACACATTACATATGATTACGCATAGCAAGGTTTGTCATTGGTCTCGCCATTTCCGGCAGGGATCTGGTGAAACCCAAACGCTTCTAAAGACTTGCAATTCTCACTTTGCTTTCATCTCTTTGCCGGCATGGAGATGATGTCGGAATGTACATCGAAGTTTTTTTCCTCGCATGTTATTATTTTACATGATTCCATTTGTTTGAAGCCACATCGCAACGGAGAGCCTTTTGACCCAAACAGCACGTCCATATGAACAAGATATCGACTTTTTGCAAACGATGTCAATTTTTTGCGATTGTCATGAAAATGATACATCAACATAAAATTTTCGTTTTCTATTTTGCATATCACCCAAGTGGATTTGAATTTCATATAACCTTGACATGACTTCACCTAATACAATCATGGCACAAAGTTTATAGAAAATCTACATCTCAATGAAATTTCAGACCATAAAAACTAAACTAGACGATTTCTTCCCAAGGCACATGTTGAACATCAACTTGACATCAACATGAACATACTCGTATTAATCATTATGCATTGCATAGAAACTTATTGTGAAATTCAAGTGATATCTGTAACTTCCCTGAGACACATACCACATTAGCCTGACAGCAATAAATTTTTAAATGATTTGCATAAAAATGCACAATAAATCTTTTAGTGTTAAATAATTAATACATCATAATATCCAAATGATTCATGGATATCTGGAGCATGTCATTCCAGTACTGAGATATGACTTCATCGTCATATTGTATATTATATGCACTGTATGTATATTATACTCACCGTTTATTTTCGCAAGAAAATGCGAAATAGCCTTTCTGTTGCAATAAAGCAGCCCAAAACTTCTTTTTTTCTCCTCATATGAGCAAACTTACAGCAATCTTGCATAATACTAATATAGACATGCTGTTAGGGAATGCGGACTCAATGTTCCTTTTCTGTTTTCCCGGATAACTCAACTCGGCAAACAGCGGGAAAACAAAGATTTCCAGGTAGAGGAAGCTATGCAAAATTACTTGTATTTTCGGTGTCTTTTCGTTTTCAGCCATGCGGAATGGAATGAGGGAACCTGTCGGATGCGTTACAGACAGTCGGCATCCCTCTTCCTTTCTTCTCTCCGATTAGATGTCACACGTTCCATTTTCTCGAGAAACTTCATCTTCAAGCTTGAAGGTCTTATTAGCCTGTGACTGCAAGCGGCACAGTTGCAGTCTGCCATCGGGTTCACGTCTCATCATTCCTGACGTTCGAAACGGTATTCCCTCCTTCGTCATTGCCTCCGTGGTTAATTCAAGTGCAGCACTCGAAAGTAAACGGGAATGGCTGTTTCCAAAAATACATTAGCCTAATGAGAATTTCCTGCCCACCTTTCTGGGCGGGGCTGCTTGATGCTCTATGAAACGCGTGACAAGGTATTCCATTAGTTACTACAATGCACAAGAGGAGTGAATCGAGGAGGATTCATCTGCGTTGGGCATCGGGGGAATCTTACGCTTCTTGGAGCACACCTCAGGTCTGAAAGAAGCAAATTCGGATAGACCTTGCGGACGAATTGGTATCAGAATAAGGTAGAGGCTCCATTTGCTTTCGGCGAAATATATTATATCTAGCTCCTCTCTTGTATATACCATACGACCCATGCTACCATCTTCTGTACTTTCGTCTACCGTGTCTACAC
>CAJPEV010000145.1:9810-40388 GCA_905338385.1 Darwinula stevensoni
CCCCCCCCCCCCCCCCTCCCTTCCCCTACTTCCCCTCTCATGATAGGAGACCTGCCCCACTCTCGATTGATCCTCCTCCGCACTCGCATCTGCACCGCAGATAGTGCGACGTTCCAAGGGAACCAGTTCGAGTTGCGTCCACCTCCAGTGAAACCAGATACGCGGAAAATTTTCTTTCTCCTTTGGTGCAGAATGTGTGAAACGTGCTCGGTGAACGTGCATTCCCTACCTCTTCTGTGGTTTGCTTTAACCCTTTTCAGTACTCAACTACGAGGGTGAATCAAAAAGTAAAGTTATGCAATTTCTTACATAGGCAAGCAAGCAAAGCGCAAAATGTTTCAACTTGTTTGCTACATCCCTGGTGTCATTACCCATGCGTATAGAAGACCAATACTTTATAGAATCTTGTCGCATGCACACGTAAAAAATGACCGCTCCTCTATCGAATTGCACCAAAGAACAACGAGCAGTAATACGATTTTTGCACGCTGAAGGAGTACCCTCGGCGGAGATTCACAGAAGAATGTTGGCACAATACGGGGAGAGTTGTTTTAATCGCTAAAATGTCAATAAGTGGGAAAACCACTTCAGAAATGGACGAACAAGTCTGATGGATGAAGATCGTTCAGGTGTTAAGAGGCAAACAGTTTCCGAATGACGAAGCAGTGAAAAAAGAGGTGCAAGATTTTTTGAAGGCACAAGACAAAAATTTTTTTCTACAAGCATGCAAAAGCTGGCGGATAGATGGACCAAGTGCATTGAGAGGGACGGTGATTACATATAAAATAATTATATTTGTTTTCATTTTATTCTTTAAAATAATGTATATATAAAGTTTGTATCTTTACTTTTTGATTCACCCTCGTATTTTATGTCCTCTTGTCTCGGTTCTCTTTGCATAAAAGCATAATCCGAATTGCTAATGGAAACATAATTTAAATTTTTACGTCAGCCGCATTTAGATGACGATAGTTACCATGGTAACGTTGAATGGGAAATTTCTGGGTTCATTCCCTCCTTCAGGGCAAACGCTTAATGAATATATTTACTGGCAAAAAAAAACACCATAGCATAATTAAAAGCTGCTTTGAGTCCACGTGCCCAATCGTTCACGAGGCGAGCAGAAGGATTGCGAAGAGGAATCCACTAACAAAACAAAGCAAGGAAGCAATTTAGCCTAAGTAATTAGACAGTCGAGTCACACACTTCTGACAAAATATTTATCTGAAGAAGGATAAGAGTTAAGCGTCTCTTAATTGGGTTTACAGCCATAGTGAATTTTGATGCCTCCATCCCATACCCTTGAACCTTAAATCACGTTTGCTGTCGGATTATTAGTTAAGTGGATGCTCATTAGGTGATACCCTTGGCCTTAGCTAAGATTTCATAAAGGGAAAGTGCTAGGGAAGCATCTGAAACATCTCAGTACCACACTCTCGACGGTGACAACACCGCTCGTATTCCATGGGATCACGTTACTGCCCCCCCCTCCCCTCCGAAGGCTACGAGGTCGTGCATCTGCTTAATCCTTGAATGACGCCCTGTTTGATCCTATCGTCTACCCACAGATTCCCGACAAAGAAAAGCGCAAAGAGAAAATGCAGACGGTACACCGCGACGGTATCCGCTACTCCGATTTCACCAAGGACGACTACGACCCGGCCCTGGACATGATCTCGAGGGACTTCTTCACCCGGGACCCCGTGGTGTCCACGGCGGCGGCGGTGGTGGGAGCACCCGAGAACACCCAGGAGCTCACGCGGATCTTCCTCGACGTCTGCCTCCCGGATGCGCTGAGCGTGAAGGCGATGGACATGGAGAAGGAGCCGGTGATGGCGGGGGTGCTGCTGAGTTACATCAGCCGGAAGGACAGCGAGGACCCGGTGGAGAGGGAGCTGAAGCGAAGGAAGGAATGGATCCCGGAGGATATGATGGGGACGGTGAAGGTACTCACCTTTGTGGAAAGCAGGACGCCGGACGTGTTCGAGCGGTACGGCGTGGACGAGATGGCCGTGCTACATCTCGTGAACGTGAAGAAGGAGTACGCGGGGCGGGGGATCGCGAAGGAGCTGATCCGGCTCAGTCTCGAGAGGTACAAGGTCGAGGGACTCGAGGTGGCCAAGGTGGTGGCGACGAATCCCATCACGACGCACGTCGCGAAGCACTTCGAGTTCGAGCAGTTGTCGCAGCTTCCGGTGGCGGATTTTACAGTTAACGGGGAGCCGTATTTCCAGACCGAGCCGGATATGGAAATTTGCTGCTTCGCCAAGAGGCTCTGAGGCTTGTCCGGCTTTCCTATGTTCCGGGATCTCCGGCGTTTCAGCACCATCGCTTTCGCATTGAGGGAGGCACTCGGGCGTGGTCGTCGCCTGGTTATCGCACACGGAGGACGTTTTATTCCACTAAGAGAGGTTTTTATTCCGGATCGGTTTGCAAATGCTTTTATGAATAAAGTCATATGTACGGGAATTGCGTCGGCCGTTTTCATCCTGCATTCGGCTGTCGTGATCGTCAGGTGACGGGTTGGGTCGCAGCTGCTTGTGACAAAGTTTAGACGATGCAACCGCGATCGAGACTAACCCAAGAGACGACAGTTTGACGGCTGGGGAGAAGGTCCCCTGAGGGTCACGAGGCTTCGTAGGTCCAAGGCCTAAATGCTGGAACTTCATCTGGGTTATACAGGGTTGCCCATTTAAAAGTGGAGCCGGTATCATACCATCCACAACGCACGCTCATCCACTTCCAATAACCTTCACTGGCCGAGCGGGTTCACTTTTAAATGGGCCACCTCGTGTAAGGCTTTCAACCCAAAAGCTATTCTCCGAAGGTATTCATGCACTTCGAAAGGGCAGTTTAGGAAATGAGTTTTAGCTCATCGATCGGTATGCTCCTTCATTCGCCTTCATCGTCGTCATGGGATTCAACGAACCACTCAGAAACAAGACCTGACACTTCACGGCCTCTACCCGCATCGAAGGCGGATAAGGAATTGAAGACATTCATCTTCGACTCATCTTAGGCGTGCCGAGAAACTTTCATCCTGCCGTACAGGGTTGCCAGAGTGCCACATCCAACTCCATTCCCTCTTCCGATCTGATCCTTTAGTCCAGAGCTGCCGGACATCCAGGGGGTTTTCGTCTCCATTCCGACATCCCTGTCTCACGGCTCAAGCGGATTCCACGTGGAGGAACGTTTTTTCTGCGGTTCGGAATTTCTTCATTACGGGAACTATGGTCGTCTCATCTAGTTTTTTTTTTTGGGGGGGGGGAACGTAAAATGATCTAGAATAGCTGTTCCTAGGCTATCGGTCGATGAGTTTTCGGTTCGAGTCGTCTCGGGTAAGGCTTAGTTTTGGCATTTTCCACTAGTATGAAAGAATTATTAATATGTTAAATTTGAAACCCTCTGAATATATATCAAGTATTTTAATTTTTATTTTATTTCAACTCGAAGTGTATTGCCTAGGCTTTTTTTCGATTAAAATCAGTCGCTGTTGGAAGGCTAAAATGACCTTGCCCTGTGCATCAGTTGGTCGCGAAGGTCAGCCTGTTTTGTGCTTTCTAGTCACTTCCATGAATTGAATGAAATTCTGAAAGTCAATTTGCCGTAAGGTCATTTTGATATTTGGCTCAGAAGTGCAGCCGTACTTCTCTTGTTTCCGTCTCGCCTGATTTGCTCACTCCGTGCACACTGATTATGCCACAGCAGATCCTGTTTCAGCTTCTCTTCGTTCGAGAGGCATTTCAAAAACAATAAGAGCTAAGTGCCCTTGGAACACCAGTGACGTCACAACAGGGAAAATTTCCCATTGCCCCGTCAACATTAAGTGTCTTCCCACACCTCCGAGTTCTCAGTGGCTCACACTTGCAGATTGAAGAGACACCGTCGTTCTCGCTCACAGCATGCATTAAACAGCAGCAGCACTGCTTTGGTTGTGGCTCTGGCTGCCCTTCTAAGAAATGTCTCTAGATTTTGCCAGTCTGCTGTGGGATTTCTCGCAGAGAGGCTTTCCCCATTCATTTATAAGGCTAATTATATTCATCAGATTCATATCTAGGAGTTCTTCATAAGAAGTTTCACAGAATTTGCAAGTCTTTTCTCCTCTACCAATAGATCGGTAGAGGAGAAAACCCAGCAGGGATACCATGAATAATATCAGAAATGAATGAAAGGCAATAATAATAAAAATGAAAATAGTTTAATAATATCATCAGAATGAAACAAAAGAATATAATAAAAGATACAAGGGCACAACCAAGACAAAACCAGACCCTGAGCCTTACTCATCTGCCTCATGCTTCCACATGATGGGTTGCACATTCTTGCTGGCCCACTCTGTCTCCTTGGATCTTTTTATGACATATATTGCACAAAATGCATAATATTCTGCATTGAATGGAGGTGGCATTGCTTCAGTCATGGAGAGAAGAGCTCCACATCCAGCCTCCAAAATGTCAAGATCCCTGTGTTATCGTTGACTTTCAAGTTTACACAATAGTTTGTGCCAAATGTAGTTGGGGTAAAACAGAGTAAGGCAAACACTACTGGTTACACACTTGATTGCAACCACATGAAGAATAGAATGCATGAGCTCATTGTGAGACAGGACTCCAACAACAGATCAAATCCCAAGAGATTATGAAACAAGACAGAGAGATTCCATATTTTCTTCAAGCTTTCATTGATCCAAAAATCAGAAAAAATTCTGCAGGGCTTCTTAATTCGTATTGAATAGCCATAATATGCCCTGCTCTGGATAGAAGGGTTTCACACAACCTTTCATGGAAAGGTTGGCATGCAAGCATATGCACTGCAAGCATATGCAAAAATTGCACTGAGGAGATCTTGACAGACCAATTACTAAATATCACAAATCACAACTGTAATATGGAGCAAATATCAATATTGCAGAGGAGAACAGAATAAAATAAAACAAAGACAAACCAAGACCTTTGGAAGACTGATATGATAATTGAGAAACTGAATATAAATTCAATGCACAATTCAGGCTCATTCAAGGAGATAAATAGAAGCAGCCAAAAATGAATGGTCAAAATAAATAACTCTGGATTATTGGAAGAGCCTGGAGACTGGAACTTGGAGGGAAAAGGTTGAGATTCTTGGACTCAGATTTTCACAGGTGTTGGGTGTGTCATGGACACATTGGGGTTGCGAGCTGCCAAGTGGAGGCACACACACAATGTTTCCATGGGATTCCCTTTAGACACAGTTGTATGCTATGCTTTAAAAATGTAATGATGAGCCGATAAGAGTGGATACCATCATATGCTCCAATTGGGGAGAATATACCAAGATTATATGTGAAGAGCAATTTTTGAATGAGTCCATTAGAATTCCTCAATTGGACTTTTTGTTTGGCATATTGTGCTGCTGAGACAGTAGGAACTTGACATGGGATAAGATGCACCACCCCTCCACAACAGCTCCAATTGTCCGCCCCATGCTCAACACGACGGCAGCTGGGAGAAAGAAAAAGAAACACCACAATTAAATCATTAGGGGACTTTCCCACCATGAAGAATAAGTACAGAAGAGATTTATGGGAAGACCAGAACACATAATTTAGCTTATGTGACTTCTCACATACAAGTGCATTCACTGCAACAAGACAATTGGCTAACCAAAGAAATCTTGTGCATGAAGCTCTTCAGCATATTCAGTTCCTTTCATGCAAGATGTACTTGTATTGACCAAAATGAAATTACTGAAATGACATGTTGGGAGCTGGAGCCACTCTGAAGTTGGTATAAATTCTATTGTGAAAATTCAGAGGATGCCAGCAAAGTCAATATATGTGGGCCTTGTATGGGGACGACCAGTAACCTATGAGAAAGAGAAATGGTTTTGAAAATATGTCCTGTTTCAGCTCTGGAGGATTCCAGGCAATTTCTTTCAAAAATAGCACAAGTGAGTCCATCCAGAAATGTAAACTTCCTGCATTTGAAGGGCTTTATTTAAATGTATTTGTTGGTGATGCGTTGCACTAGGGAGAAAGGAGACAAAAGTTCCTTGCTTTCAAGCACATTTTCCACATGGAGACAAAGAAAGTAAACGAGGTCTCAATAGTTTTTAATATTTTTTGTGTGCAACTCATGAGTCCATTACTTGCTCATAGATCTTGACTTCATGAGCTCATATATAAGTAAATAGATGTGAACGTAGTGATGGCTTGGTCAAGGCTTGAGATATCATAATTTTACATATTTGTTGGAGATCACCTAATACCAAATTTACAGCTTGGATTTAGGCATTTATGCCCACTAGAACCAGTATAGAAAAGCTTTCACCAGACAAGTATTTCAACACATAAGTGAAAACATTGAAGTGAGACTTTCCAGAAAAGGTTTTCTGAATCACACAAGAAAATGTTACTTTATCACCTTCAACAGATGATGAGCCCATTCCCATCCCAAACTAGAACTCAAAAGTTTGAAGATATACTGATGGATAACTGAGACACTGACTTTTTCCCCCCAGGATCTAAGGGCTCTTGAAATTGACATAAGTTTCAAAGCAGACTTACACATTAGGATGAAGGCTCTCCCCATTGAAGACTTAGAGAAGATGTCAAAGATGCCTTTCCTGATGCAGTACCACAGGACAGGCAGTAAATGAATCCCACTCATGGCCAAAAACCCCATTGCATTGTAGAAACCTGCAAGCCACAGGAAATGGAATTAGCTGCTTTGTAGTGTCACATGAATATTGATATCAAGACAGTCCTTACCATTCTCCATGACCTTTCGCACAAAGCGAGGAGCATCTGATACTTCCAGAGATAAGAAATCTTTCCACTGAGGCCCTAAGCCATGGTTGCAGACAAAGCACAGCCACTCGAGGCATACAATCAAATAGCCCCACTAAAAAGTAGACCACAAATGCCTCAAAATCA
Organism: Darwinula stevensoni; assembly: GCA_905338385.1. Taxonomy (NCBI): domain Eukaryota; kingdom Metazoa; phylum Arthropoda; class Ostracoda; order Podocopida; family Darwinulidae; genus Darwinula; species Darwinula stevensoni. The sequence goes on from CAJPEV010000145.1 coordinate 16,724, forward strand.
AACCACTGATAAATTAATAATCAAGAGAAACCTAAGCAAAGGTGGGGATTCTCACTGATGTTATGTTGGTCCAGACCATGGCTCGCCCAATGCAGTCAACTACAATATCTAACTGTGGAAAAAAACACCAAGGAGGCATTAAAGGCTTAAAGTGTAGATGACCAAGCATTTTCATTCTAAATACACAGGGATACTTGTCAACTGAAGCATAATTGTAAGCTAGAAAAAAAAGCTGACACATATTTGCAAAGCAGGAAAAAATATAAAACCCTAGTCATGGAAAATAAAGGAAGACTAACCCAGGCACCAAAAGAAGAGATTTGGTGGAGTCTTCTTGCAGCCCAGCCATCCACTGCATCAAGTAAGACTGATGTGATGTATAAAGGGAGGAAGTACAAGGGTTCATGGAAGTACACATAGGCACCAAGTAGCAGGAGAAGTCTGAAGTACCCTGAGAAGTAACGATACAATCTTTCATCTCTCAATGAAAAATCTCTCTTCCCCAAGCACCAACCAGCATATCTAAGGGTTTGCAGTGGTGTACTACTACCTTGCCTAATGTTGGACCTTTTGCTTTCCTCAGCATTCAGAAGGGTGCAATAAGAATTTCCAAATATTTTCCAGTGAACATAAATATCCCTCTGCATGTAAAGGCAGGAGGAATGTAGGGAGAAAAGAAAATGGGAGGAAACTGTCCTTCATAATGGTTGAAACAATTCCAGAACTGCAACCAAAAAATGGGTGCTTTGTAAATGTAACTCCTGTGATTCACCAAATGAAAACCTCTGTAGTGGGAAAATCCCTCTCTGTTAACACATTAGAGCTATTCAATTAAAAAGGCTTTCTAAAGCACTAGGCCACGTTCAAATGAAGAGCTAACATTTGGGTTATTTTGCGAAACCTCTGGGAAAAGCCTTCCTGTTGATATCCAGCTTAGGCCTAATCATAGATGGGATCCCCTACCGATGATGTTGGGAACGAAGAGAAGCACGGTGATGGCATTGCTTTCATACTCGTAAGCAGGTTTCTTCTGAGATCGGGATCTCGTTTGACACATCGAGACTCCCAATCAGATCTTTTATAATCTGCCTCACAAGTAACAATATGAAGAGGCAGCAGTGTTCTCAGATCCAACTCTTGTGCAGTCAGCTTGGATGTCAGTGGATGTAACTTGATGTATGCCGTCCACGTGGACATTCTCTACGTCGCCATCCTGGTTTTTATGTGCATCGTGAAGGTGGCCAGAGCCGCAATAAGTCCCATAAATGACTTTCCGTTCACAATTCCATAGCCTGCCATTCATTTTCTTTTAAAGCATAGCTCTTTGATGGACATTGCTTTTTCATTTATTTGGGAAAGATTGAATCTTTTTCATTAACTTCATTCCTGAAAAATTTTGCACGATTTCACGCAACCACACAGTAGATCGATTCGGTTGAGGAACTGCGGATAAGAATTGTCATTGCTGTTCTCTGTGGTCCGTTTTCCTTAGTTTTAGGGGATATTCTTCGGCGATGAAAGTTACCAAGCTAGTCGAGCTCTGCAGGAGACAGGCCTAACTTTATCAGTTTCCTACAGGTTGCTCTTCCATGGAGTTCGACGTTTTTTAACTTGACCGACTCGCCGGATGAAGGTAGCTCAACTGAAACGCCGCCTGCATCAGATACCGTCGTAGTCAATTGGAAACCTGATGGAATTGAGTTAAAAAGTGTTGAACTAATCTGGAAGACGCAGTTAATCGGGTTTACTCGAAAGCCCCACGATGACGACGGCACGGCCGGGCGGATTTGAAGTGGACCACAATTGGCCTGAATCGGCTGATTGCCTCACTTTGGATTTCGGCCCCTTCGAGACTGTTCACAGGTGGAGGCGAATGCCAGACTGCGATGAATTCGTGGGTGCAAGGTGAGTAAATGGGTCAAGGCTACTTGCAGCCAAAAGGAGACATGCTGAAAACTTTTACATCAGTTCAACTATCTGAAAATCTGGCAAATTACAATGAAATATTTTTATAATTGAACACATCTAGGTTTCATGTGAAATGCAGCCTGTTTAGGAGTGTTTGAATGCAACTCATAGTCTGGAATTGCTTCTTATACAGTACTTAAAATGGTACAATGGTAATTGAATCAGTGTTCATTTTTTATAAAGGTCAGATTGAACCTTGTCGAAATGTATTGACAGGTTGTAGTAGCCATAGGCCAAATGGTGATATGGGACAAAATAGAGGCAATCATCTGTAAGGAAAGTTATAATAGGAAATACGCATTTGCTTTTCTTTTCCAGCCAGCATATTATTTTGGCAAATAGTAAGCACGTCCCAGACCCCATTGCACAAAAAGTGTTGTTGCTATATAAAGGTATTGTTTTGGCCTTTTGCATTACTAATTTAATATTTTTCACCTTGTTCCCATTAGTTTGAATCTATGATGTTTATTGAACAAAAGGCTTGGTCTGGTCTGCCACCAGCTATTATGAAATCTTTGGATACTAATGCTTAAACTTCCATGCATTGGATGGCAGATTTATTCATATATACTCAAGGTCCTACTGATGGTCTTGATTCATGGTGTAGTATGCTCAGAGTAGAGGGACCAGGTGTTCTGGCCATTACAAGTTAAAAAGAAAAATGCATCAGCAGGCTTGCCAACATAGCTTGTGTGGATAGCCAATATTGAACTAATAAGATATCTATGGTAGCAATTAAAAGATGAATATATGCCTTTACATTGCAGGCGCAGCAAACACACAGTTGTTGCTTACAAGGATGCCATATATGTCTTTGGTGGGGACAATGGAAAAACCATGCTGAATGACCTGTTGCGTTTTGACTGCAAAGAGAAGAGCTGGGGACGTGCATTTGCTATTGGCACCCCTCCTGCTCCTCGCTATCATCACTCTGCTGTTGTGAGTGTTCTATGTCCCATGCCACAGTATAGTTAGGCCTAGTTATGCAAATGCGCTTGCTTCAAATGACTTAATAAATTGATTAAACAAGCGCAGTGGGATGGGGACATTGTTCCATCAATGTATCATCCTATTTTTTCTAGGTCCATGAATCATCAATGTTTGTGTTTGGAGGCTACACCGGTGACATCAATTCAAACTCAAACTTGACCAATAAGAATGATCTCTTTGAGTATAGGTTCCCTTCAGGCCAATGGATGGAGTGGAAATTTGCTGGCAAGTAAGTTGTTTGCTGTGTGTGAGAGGATTTATTGCCTATCCAATCTCCTGTGACATATTTGTGTTCTCACATCTTAAAAACTTGTCTATAGGCTGCCTCCAGCCCGATCGGCGCATGGAGCTGCAGTATATGATGAGAAGATGTGGATCTTTGCAGGATATGATGGGAACACTCGATTGAATGATATGTGGTGCATATCGCTAACAGTGAGTTCCTTTTGTCTTTTTGGTTCATGCTATGAATATTATTTGATTTGAGAGATGATCATTTCTTGCAGGGTGACTCTCGTGCTGGACTTTGGGAAGAAGTGGAACAGAGTGGAGAGTGCCCACCAACTTGCTGCAATTTTCCTGTTGCTGTTGCACGAGATTCCATGTTTGTCTTCAGTGGGCAAAGTGGGGCAAAAATTACCAATTCCTTGTTCCAATTTCATTTCAGAGAAAGGAGGTGAGAAATCAAGAACCCTCTGATCTGTCATATTTAATTCTGAAAAGAGCAAAATATTCTAAGCATATGCCTTGGCATAATAGGTGCAATACCTATGTTTCTATTTGAAATTTTTGTCTTGTGTTAGTTGGACAAGAATCTCAACAGAACATATCCTTCGGGGTGCACCCCCTCCCCCCACCAGACGATATGGTCACACAATGGTTGCATTTGACAGACATCTCTTTGTGTTTGGAGGAGCTGCTGACAGCACTCTCCCAAATGATCTGCATTGGTGAGTTTATTTCCATGTACTCATTTCAGATGGATGAACACAATGATGCCCATGTCAGACCTCTGGTCTTTCTACTTGTGACTTCTTCTGTTCTTGGGTACACTGCATAATTTACTCACTGGAAATTTTAATAGTACTTCTACAGTCAAGGTTTTTTGCTGCAAGGGCCTCTGAAAGTGCCACACCAAGCCATCACTGTAAAGGGATTACTTGCACGGAGTAGTAAACATTTGTTGCATCAAGAAAGGCACAGCAATAGCTCTGGAAACATTCTGCAGATATTCAGTTAGGTTGTCAGAGGTCATGTCTAAATTGATGTTTTATTTTTGATGATATATTGGCATTCACAGAAAATATGAATCTTCACTGAAGACACAGGAAAGACTGCAGGATATTCATGCTTTACATTTCAGGAATGAAGGGACTGTGCCTTTCTCCTTTGAGGCCCTACATAATAATCCTATTCGGTGACAGAATATGCTCAGGCAGACTGAAATGAAGGAAAAAAGGCTGATGTCAAATGGCAGAGCTTGCATTTGTTACAATATTGGTGTCACTGTGTTCTTCCAGCTTTGATTTGGACTGCCAGACTTGGTCCATTATTGCACCAGCACATGAAAGTGCAGTGCCCTCAGGACGACTCTTTCATGCTGCTGCTGTGGTTGGAGACGCCATGTACATTTTTGGTGGGACCGTGGACAATAATGTGCGGAGTGGAGAAATGTTCAGGTTCCAAGTAAGGCCTCTCATTTGTCTGATCTGTCTTCACTGTGAATTAACTCAAATGAATTATATTAAAAGGTTATTGCATGGTGACCCATTTAAATGTGCACGTAGAGTCTTGCTTAGTGTTAGATTGGAGAATGCAGTGAATGACCATGTAATAAGATTGAACTCTCCTTGCCTTTTGTTTCAGTTCTCCTGTTATCCAAAGTGTACCCTTCATGAAGACTACGGAAAGCTCCTGGAAAGTCGACAGTTCTGTGATGTGGAATTTTTGGTTGGAGGTCAGGAGGAGGTTCACATCCAAGGTCACATTTCTCTGGTGGCTGCCCGCTCTCACTGGCTCCGTGGCCGCATTCGACAGGCTCGGGAGCAGCGGGACAAGCATCTGGAAAAGGTTTCGTGAGATTCCTATATTAATATGTGTTATGAGGGACATGCAGTAGCATTGAATGCCTTCCATCTTGTAGGTGTTTGGAACTTCCAGGGTCCCCTTTCGAGAACTCCCCATCCTTCAAGTACCAATCAAGGATGCTTCTCCCGAAGCATTTGAGATGGTCCTCAATTATATCTACACCGACCGAATTGACCCTACAAAGAAAAGTGGGTTGACTTCCTTTTAAGCCTAAATTGTGGCATTGGCGACTGTAAAGCTTTTGATGCATAGTATCTGAATGCCCAGAACTCTTAGTTTCAATCATCCCATTTTCAAAAAAGTGAATATTAATGTAAATAAAAGAACAAGGACTCATGTTTGATCGCTTGTCCTCCAACAAGATGTAATGTATTTCTCACATTCACCTTGAGCCTGAGGACAACCTGGAGAATCCATACTTGTTTGATGTGGAGCATGGTATGATTTTTGTCTTTCATGTTTTCAGGCAAATGCCAACAGGTAGTTCCTAGTAAATGAACGTATACCTGCACTGCTCAAGCATCAAGGCATCCTTAATTGTATCCTGACTTGTCAGTTTTTCCTTTGTTTGCATTCTATTTATTTAAAAAAATGCTCTGACTGACTTTGTGATTTTAAAGTAAAACCTCGCTAGTCCAGACTAATTGAGGGGAGAAGGGGTTCAGACTAGCCAAAAGTTGTGACAATCCTAAGTCTATGGGAAAAAATACATTATACATGTCAATGAAATATAATAAACCTATAAAATCGAAAACAGTACTTTATATTAACTTTGTAATTGCTAAAAGTTAGAAAAAAGAAATAGTATGCCAGATACTTCCTCAGATCTCTGCACTGCTCCTTGGATAAACACAAACTGACACCACGTGGTCATGCCAGGCCGGACCTAGTTCAGATTAACTGAAGTCCGGACCAGCAGGGTCCAGATTACTGAGGTTTCCCTGTATATCAATAAAATCTTTTTGTTGTCCTTATACTTATAGTATATATGAATGAAATATTCCTTTTTATGCATGAAATGGTTGAAAGTCTACCCTTTTTTTTTATTAATCACCCAGTGGAATTTGAATTAGTTCACTGGAAAAAAAAAAACCTCAAGTAAAAGTAGAAACAAACTGCCACAGTCACTGTTTTGAGAAATTCCATGGCTTGATAATTATGCATTGACAGAAATGGTAAATTTTTGCTGATCTGTTGATGAATGAACTGATTTTGTTATGACTGGAAAATCATGGTCTTAGTGAAATGAACCTGGGTGTATAGGCTGCAAATAGGTGCTGAAATGCACTGCTCTATATTCCTTTCCATTCCTTTTCATCTATTTCTTTCCACCTTTCCATCATCTAACCTTCGGTAAATGAATGCATCTCATGGGTTATATGGTTAAGATGTAATTTATATTTGTAGCTGAGGACCCATATAGCAACAAGGCGATTCTATTGATGATGGACGTCTATCAGCTGGCACTTCAAGTGGGTTGCCTGTTACTTTCACTCATATCACATTGACTCATCTCTGAATAATGGAACATCTCCTTTCTTTAGCTCCACATGTCTAGATTAGAGCATTTGTGCATCCAGTACCTGGCAGCAACCATCAATCACAAAAATGTGCTTGTAGCCCTTGTAAATGCCAATGACCTGCGTCTGACCTACTTGAAGGAGTATTGCATGAAGTTCATTGTTAAGGAGAACAATTACAACCACATTGTTATGAGTGACGAATTTGAGACGCTGGACCAGCAGCTCATGGTCGAGATTGTTCGTCGGCGCCAGCAGTCATCTCAAGTCTTATCCCGTGTGAGCGAGCCCCAATGGGACAACTCTTCTTGTGAGTATGAAGTTCTATCAATGGGAACACAGCTGCAGCTATAGCTACTGAAGTGCATTTTCATTTTTTGCCATCCAGCTGGAACCCTTGAACAGTGCATGGAGGCATTCCTAAAGAACATTGGGAAGGAATTCAGTGACATTATTCTGTTGTTGGATGGGACCCAGATCATGGCTCATAAGGCAATACTTGCTGCTCGCTGCTCATACTTTGAAGCCATGTTTCGGTCCTTCATGCCTGAAAATAATGCAGTCAAGGTAGCTAGGAGCATTTCATTGCCATCCATAAAAAAAAATATATTGTACCCACATGATTATCGGCAACGAAGAAAGGTCTCTATATTGCTTACCCTTATGTCTTTATAACAGATAGCCATAGGGGAGATGATACCTTCTAGGCAGTCATTTGACTCCCTACTCCGGTACATTTACTATGGTGATGTGAACATGCCTCCTGAAGACTCCCTCTATCTCTTCTCTGCTCCATACTTTTATGGCTTTACAAACAACAGACTACAGGTTTGTATTTTTAATTGTATCATTCTTATGCCTTACCTTTGTCAAGTGCACTGAGTTGGTTTCTTACAGGCATTCTGCAAGCAAAACCTGGAGATGAACGTCACATTTGAAAATGTGATTCAGATATTGGAGGCGGCTGACAGGATCAAGGCCATGGACATGAAGAAATATGCTCTGGATCTCATTGTCCATCACTTCCCTAAGGTTTGTCTTGATCTACATTTGTGGGAATACTCATGGTGATTGCACAATGCTCATTTCATGTCCTTGTCTCTAGGTGGCAAGGCTGCCGAAGACCCGGTGCTTGAGTCGGGAGTTGCTGTTGGACATCTTCGAAGCCCTTGCAGATGACCTTGGCGAGGCTCGTCTCTGCCAGGACTTGTCCAATGCCTCCATCCATTCAGGAGACAATTGATGAGCCCATCTGTCTCTGCTGTCTTCTGATACCTTGCAGATGCTTGGCTTTCCACCCATTAGTCTGTCTTGTGGATATGTGAGATATCAAAATCCTAGGCAAAAGGGTCTGTCTTTTGGCTGGGGGTGTATTGGAGTGTTTTGAACTGGAATGCAAGGAGACAAGGAGGGGGATGTCTGACTTCTAACAGACTTACTGGTATCACATGGAAAAAAGGAGCCTACCATCCATACATATAATATGTGAAAAGAAGTCACATTTAGAATGACCTGGGTAAACCCTGTCTAGTAATGGTTACCTTTCTATGATTATTGGAAGCAAGAAGAGGATGTGGCAAATAGGGTGAATTTTGGGAAGAAGTCTTTCATCAGGTGCAGCATTCTGTAAGTTTAGCTTGTGTCAGCAGCATGAAAAATTTTTAGGTGTCTGCTGAACAGCCGCCAAGGGTGTACTCTGGTAACTAGAAATTTTCTGTTTTCTTGGCTCCAATAAGAAAGATAGATGTATACGTGGTATGATTTCTATGCCTCTACTTCATCTGAAAGTTGAGAATTGAATGCCAAAATCTCGATGCCTTTTTTATGCACCATCCAGTATTTTTTTCAAGACTGGCTGCAACACATTAAGTGGTTCCTTGGAATTCATTGCTAGTGGTTCACCTGCTTCCCATATATGTCATACTTATTGATAACTGGATTTTCCACTCAATTGAAAAAATATTGAATAATTCATCAAAATCCAAAAGCCCAGATTTATGGACGTGGGTTGCAAGAGGTTAGGAGAGAAAGCATGGCAGACTTTAAATCTTCCATTGTCTCTTGTTTCATGAATAAGCAATGGAACACCCAAAGGAAGTTCAGTACTGGATTGGGGCTTTGTCCACATTCTACATGTGACTTCCCTTTTTGCAAGCCTTTTGTCTCTGAAAAGGGAAATTAGGCTACTTGTACAATTCCCAGATGTCTGTCAGCACAAAGTTTTTTCTATGTTTGTGGGAGTACTAATGCATCAGACTTCACCAAAATGTTTTCCATGATGCACAAATGTGATAAACTTGTCATCTTATGAGAAAAGTCACCCAGAGCATAGAATGCTGTGGCTGGTCATTCCTCCTGTGCTCCAACCAGAGACCATCCATGTGCTTTGTCTCTGGGGATTTGTGTCTTCCTTTTCCCTTTGCACTCCTTATAACCCTGATAGTTTTTTCACTGTGTCATCTGTGAAGGTCACGAGAGGCTTGCAATTGAACTCTGCTTGGTTGGATCCTATCGATATATTGCGAAGGCTTCCTTTCATGCATTGGCATAATTGTGTCAGCTGTTGGTGCTACTCTGGGTACTTGCTACGGGAAAATTGTCCTGGCCCATCTTGCCATGCTCATTGCTATCATATGCTGAAGCCAGAGGCAGAGACCTTTTTTGTGCAAGATCAGATTCAGTGCAAACTTCTGAAGTACCACGACCAAACCGTTTCACGTGTTGCAAAAGCGAGCACAAATGCGAAAAATGTTGTAACATTCTCTCCGTTTTTGTCCACCCCCTTCACCCCTTTTCCAAGAAGAAAACCACAAACCTCAGGGGTCGAAAGCGTCCTCCCCCCACGGGGAAAGGCGCTCTCCCCCGGGAAGGAGCCTCAGGGAGCGTGTGGGACGACATACAAAGTGAGAAAGCTGTGCGGATCGTGGGTTCTGTCTCGAATCTCGTCACGTGTTGCACTCTTTCTTTTTTTCATTTCTTTGGGTTGTTGGGTGACTCGGCCGAGGCTGCTTCGTTTCACCTGCAGTCAAGTTTTACCCCTGCGATGTGATGATTTCCATGCTTCATTGTTGAGAAGTTTTCAAGGATCTGTTTATTCCCCCAGTTGTTTTGTCGAGAGTCTACCTGTTGTTCCTTGACCTGTGATATTTTTGCCCCCTTGTGTTCCTCAGAAAATATAAATTATTCATGGAATTGTGGAGTCTCTAATTTTTTCCTGTTCGTGCACCAGCCAGCGTCACGTAAGTAGTCGTATTTTGTGTGTCTCCTTTCCGATGCAAGAAAATTTCGACAGCCGCGTTTTCAGTCAAACCCAACTGAACTGAAGCTACGGCAAACCATTTCATTGACAATGTAAATGGACACGGGAAGGATATGTATTGGAAAGAAACCCTCTCCTAATATTGGCTCGCACCTCTCCCGTCTTTCGAAGGCTATTTGATTTTGCCAGTTCATCGTTTCGCGAGGGCAAATAATGACGTGTTGGGAACGCAAGCGAGTCATGTAAATGTTGATTGGAAGTTGTATTTTACCGCGTTCTAGCTTTGGTCGCATTCTACCGTTCAACGAGCCGCTTAAGTGTAAGGAATCTGATCGCTTCGTGTCGATATTGACCGCGAGGTGGCAGGAGGGAGGGAGCTGCATCTCATTTTCGCCCTTCGATCGCGATTTCTCCGTTCCTCCGCGGAATTTCCTCGTTTTGCAGCTGCTGCATGATCAGACGTGGAGGCTGCGTTGGGAATTTCGTCATTTCCAATTTTCTTCCTCGCATGCGGGCTTGGGTTTCCTTTCCATTGCGGCTCTTAGCACGTCTTGCCTTAGCCATAATATAACGTTCATCGCGAGACTCGTTAACTGCGGGAAATTTTTCCGACTGCGACTTGCGCCGCGTCAGTGAAGTCCTCGGGAATGGAACGTACTACCATCTAATCTCGGTAGTGAGAAAGCGTTTCAGACACCTGCAATTTTATAAAGCAAAGAAAATATATCACGATTTTGTGCTATTCTTCAACTTCTCGAGTAAAGAGTAAAAGGTGTCAGTTGACAGCAGTCACGTGCCTCGGCTTTCCTCTGGAAGTCGTTACGATCCTAGCAGCTTTCACTTGGCAGGGGGATTTTTTTTTTAATAAACAAGCGGCGAACGTGAGTCACATCGCTTTTCACTTCGAAGACTAGAGGGACCTGCTGCGTGCCTATCCGGTTCATAGGAGGAGGAAGAATGGAGGTCGGGAGGTCACAGAGGCGGGTCTGTCGCTCATTGGCTGCCTGAAGAGCAGGGTTGCACGCTGGAGGAAATTTTCGGGGGGGGGGGGGTTTAGTTGATGGGGGAGGGAACCGCGAGGTGTCAGGAATTAGCAGTAAAAATTTATGAATCGTGCTTGATTTAGTCTTTCGAGTCCGCGTCGTCTGTCTTTGCGGATCTCGAGAGTGGTTCCCGCACTCACGTGATGCAACTGGAGTACTTTCTTTTGGGCTTTCAGAACTGGTTTCCTGTTTGCTTGAATGAATCAGGCGCATTCCACAAGCACCACCCCAAAATATAGGTCAAAGCGTCATCAGAGGAAAGTGAAGGAAGCTGGGAAGTCTTTTCATCGTCATGCGCCCCGAACGGCTGCAATAACGAAAACAAGAGTCCGAATATGAATAGGGTATCGGACATCTGTTTCCTTCTTTGCTGGATGCAAGGTCGCATTGCGCAAGGCGCCTTCCCCCGGCCGCGGCGGTCACGTGACCATCGCCAGCCAATCGCGACTCGTGAAGACGAGGACCTCGCCGCGCTGCACGTCCCTGCCTCCCAACAGTCGGAGTCGTGCCGCAGCCGCGTTCGGGCGAACGCGATACATGGGTTCTTCCACTCGATGAGCCGATGAGAAAAAACATCCTCGCTGCCAGGAAATCTGAGGCCACTGTTTGACCTTGTAACAGTGAGGAGTGCTGCGTGAAAATATTCAGGTATGTTGAGTATGCCGTCGTCGTATGCTTCTCGATGTCATGAATGCGATTCGGTTACTCCGGGGCTTTCGTAATCGACTCGGCCGTATGAAGGATGAACGAAGCACACCCGAAAAGGGTTATGCTGGGCTCCTCCCTCCGATTAAAACGTGTGGCAATCGGCAGAAAATCCCGATATCGTAGACTTGCAATGGTGTCCTTGATTCGTGAATTGTTCTTCATTCTATTCCAAGTCTGCCCACAGAGGCTAACGGGATTTTTTTTATTATTTACAAGCTCTGATCCAGGAATTCGGACTCCACCCATAAATCTTCCATTTCTGGTCCAGCTTCCTCAGACAGTCCATAGGCGGCGATTCGTTGAGAAACCTGATCGATGGGGAAGGGGGGGGAAGGGGACGGAGAGATAAGTAATTTGCAAGTATTCCTTGAAAAGGTTTTGAACCAACTGAGTTGAATTCGCAGGCCAAGAACTCGATTTTGGCAGCACCGATAACTATAAAGGCAATTTGAAGCAGTCGAGCGTTGGTTTGCTGAAACACCGTGAAGTTGTGAACAATCTGCAGCTAGTCTACACAGCTCCTCTTTTTCCCTTATTTTTCGCAGTTTTTAGTCCTTGCCGAAAGAGCATCTCCAACGTTGTGAAAATCAGTCATGACTGCATGCTTTTTCCGTTCCATCTTCCGATTACAGAGACCATCAAGAAAGCAAGGCGATTTCTCGAACGCTTGCATGCAAATCGAACGGGCCGATGGAACTTTCGACGTTCCAGCGGAACTTGCCACAAGTCATCTTGCATCCACTTTTCCCCTCTTAAATTAGAGCGTATTTTCTCAAACTGGAGGTTTCTTCATGTTCACTACCTCCTTTCAAGTTGCGAGGTTTTTTTTTTTTACCATGAACTAAGGCTGTCGACCGATTAAAATAGTTAATCGAATAATCGGTCGATTCATCGAATTTTAATCGATTCCTTCGTTCCTCCTTGAAAGATGTCTTCGGCGTCGGGCACGATTCCGCTTGCGTCATGCTCGACACCTCGGCGAGCCTCGGGAAGGGACTCAAGGCGAGGCAGTCACTAGCATAGCAATTAGCATGCATGCAGTAGTTCGACCTACATGTGACACATTCCGATCGGAGAGAGAATAATTACAACTCAGCCAGATGAATAAGAAAACGTGAGAAAAGAAGGCGCAGGGAGGCCCTTTGCCATTCGGCGAACCCAAGCCGGAAGGATGGAAAAATGAAACCTAAACGATTGGAGGTATTCTCTTGTCCCATTTCCCTGCCAAAATCCTCTCTTCCTTCTGCGCGTTCCCTTCCAGCCTCTTCATTACGGCATTCTTTTTTCCCCATTCGCATCCAATCGCGTTTCGGTCGCTCTCGGCTGCTGCTACCTTCTGCTACGAGGCCTGACAGGCGTTACGCTTGTGTATGTGAATGGGTCAGGAAGCTTCTTGTTTGGAAGTCTGAATGCGATAGCTCTATTTTTGGGTCTTCCCTATTTTCAAAAAAATATTAAGTCGTTTTTGAGGAAGAATGAGCAGTGCAAAAAACGAGTACCTTCTACAAGCAATCTTTACATTTCGTTCTCTCGATTCGTTTTCGGCTGTTTTGCAAAACTATGAACTACGCAGTCGAATTATGAGGGGGAAAAGAGGCATTCAGGGTAAATTCAAATTCGATTAATTTAGAATACTTTTTTAAACTGCGATTAATACTTTCATCGATTAATCGGTCGATTAGTCTAATCGAATTGACAGTCCTACAATGAATTTATCCATTGCCCTATGGTTTGCATCAATTTCATGACTGTCGCTCAAGAATGATCCGAGAAATTTAGTCTGCACGCCATGAATCCGGGATTTGGTCCACGCATTCATTCCTCGATCCGTATGAGATCCTCAGGTCTGCACTAAAAAAAAAAGTTTTCATGAATCGTCGAGGGAACTTGCCAAATTTTGTGGGGAGGGGGGGGTTGGAAGGCTCTGAGCCGCCTCTGAGTCGCTTACGTCGACAGCATCTGAAAGGTCGCGGATTACGCAAAGAACGCGAGTCAGAGAGAGAGAGAGAAGCCGGAAACGATTATCCCATCGGATGAATCGGAATCGCGGAACACGTGATGCGATCGACGACTCGAATCCCGTCCGTCACCCCCCCGATCCTTGCACAACGCATTTCTCGGAGCCGGCCGAAAACCCCCCCGCCCGCTTCCCGCGAATCCTCGCCGCCGAACCGCCGCGCGGGAAGCCCCCCTCGCGACCCCGACGAACATCCACGAAATCGCTCCGCCCGAAAGGAGAGCGACGCGGAGCGAGGAAGATCTCCATCTCCGATTCCATTCTAGAATTTTTATGATCTCTTTCGACACACCGTCTGCCCTTCGCTGCTTCCAGTTATCCCTTGCCCTTTGGGAGGCACGTGCCATCCGGCGTGCCATCCGGCGTGCCATCCGGCGTGCCATCCATTGTGCCATCCAGTGTGCCATCCAGTGTGCCATCCAGTGTGCCGTCCGGTGTGCCGTCCAGCTGCTGCGGACTCGTGAGATTTGTTCCGGAGGGGGTTCGCTTTCCTTGCCGTTTCCATTTCTTCCGTGGACTGCTCGCTTTCCTTTTGTTTTATTTTATATATTTACTCTTCATCTTAGCTCGCTATAAGTGGTTCGATGGATGTCTTCATGTTTATTTTATTTTATTTTTAAATCTCCCCTCGTAAAACGTTTTCGATGAAGTCGGCGGGGGGGGGGGGGGGGGGGGGGCGGGAGGACCAAGGACACGAACCCAGCGAATAGAGTCCCAAAGGAACCCAGCACGANGGGGGGGGGGGGGGGGGGGGGGGGGGGGGGGGGGCGCAGATTCCGCGTTTCTTCGCGGAGCCGACCTGCGCTTTCGGCGGAAAGTCGCGTCGGGCTCGACGAAGCCCGCCATTTCCCGGGGTTTCCGTAATCCGTCGGGATTCTCTTCCGAGCGGAACGCGGCCCTCCGTTTCGTCATCGCCCTTCGATTCGCTCCGGCAGTTCCTCGGAAAAAGGCCAAAAGTATCCGTCCTCGGATACTTCTGAATGAATAACAACTCGAATTAGCGACGGACGCAAGCGTCGAAGGAATGAAGCGAAAACAAACTAATTCAAATGGTAAAATGATATTTCGTGAACGTCTCCGTCGTGGTCTTGGCGTCGCTGGAGTCCACCCGAGTTCTGCGGCAGCCACAGACGATAAATGAGGTTGCGGCGGGATGGAATGCAGGAAGTTCTTTTCGCATGCAGCGCGCTCTGCGGTCGCGCCCGATCGCGGACTCGCGCGGACTCGGGGGGGGGGGGATGGCCTCATCCGATGCAAATCGTCGGCCTTGCGACCGACGCGAAGGGAATTTGAAATTTTCTGGTCGGGTCCGGCGAGAGCTCGGTGCGGTTCGGTGCTTTCGGGTCCTGGAAGTACGAGAGGATTTAATTATTTATTTTCATTAAAATGTCGCGATAATGGGGATTTTGCGGATTCTCCGACGTCTGGACCATCTGCACGAAAAAAAACCTATTTTATATTGAAATAAAAATCCGAATGTGGAACTTTTTTCTCATTCTTGTCTGCAAATGTTTCTTTTTTCCTGAATTTTTTTTTCTCCAAATTTGTTAATACGTGACGAGAAAATTTTTCCTTGTGCGGAACTAGGGAACAACGCACGAGTTGAATCCTTCGTAAAAATTTGCCGAGTTGCAGTACAAAGTTGCGAAAATCGGAAATTTCTGACCTCGACCCCTGGCGCGTTTTCGAAGCTCTAGCCGTTTGCACGATGCGTCGCCGGTGAATTTATCTGACCGACGCGTGCCGGAGGGTCACGTACGAGGTTAAAGGTCGCGAAAAATCGACTCGGCCGATTCGTCGGCCCGAACTTGAGTTCTTCCGAAGTTTCGTAGAGGAAAATTTTTAGGATCGCAATTTCAAAATTTTGGCAGGCTGAAATTCGGCAAAAAATGTTCAAATTTTCCAAATGTTTATGGAAATTATATACTTGCATTTTCCTTTTATATATAAATAAATTCGGCATTAAAATAATATTATTTGGACTGATAAAAGGGTTTGAAGTTTGGCTTAATGGGGGCCTTCTGCGGAGCTGCAATTTTTTCCCGGGTTTGAAGCTTCTTTGAAGCACGTTTGAAGCACGTTTCAAACATGATCCTCGCGTTTTATTCTCAATTTCGAGATGGTCCAGCATTCTCAGTCGTCGATTTGACGACCGCGTTCGATCGAACCGTCCTTGAGCCGTCATTCTCGTCAGTCGAGCCATCATTGAGCCGTCATGCGGTCGTGCCTCAAGGTCGACGAATTTTTTTTTTTTGCCTTCGAAAATTTCAGGGAAAAATGCAAAACTTTCTTCGTCGAAATGAAATTCGTCTCTTGGAGGCTTCGAGTACTGATCTGGTTCTGAAAATACTGGAAAATACTTACGACTTGAAAGTGCTCTGAGAGGTTGTGCGATCTCAAGTACCGAGTTTCCAATACTGGCAGTACTGAGAAGTACGTCGATGCATCGAATGGGCACAGAGAAATTAGCTCTTATAAATTAGAATTAGAAATTAAGCTGCTCGACGCGGTATGGGGGAAAATTAGATAAATATAAATATAAAACAGCTGAAAATAATATTTAAGAAAATGAAAATAAACAAATATTACCTTCGGTTTCAACGTGATTAAATTTACGAGACGCCATCTGTCAGGATAATCCTCGGAGTTCCTGTCGGAGTCCATGGAATTCGAACGGGACCGAGTGCAAAAACGCAGCGCCGCGAGGGAAAGCGAGAGTCGTGGCCCGCGCATGCGCAGTCGCGTAGGTCACGGCCGCGCGTCTCGTTGGGCGGATGAGGGATGGAAGGGTTGAGGAGCCACGCGGAGGAGCCGAAGAGAAGGCTTAAGTGCCGCGTTGCCAAATCCACGCAGCCTTGCCAGGTGCATTTGGACGCCACGCCCCCTTCCACACTTGCGTAATGGAGGTGGGTTCGGACCGGCGTTCCGTCGGGCGCTCGCAGTGCGTCGGGGCGAGGAGGTGGGGACCGCGCAGGGCTCTCCGTTCATTAGGCGTCTGCTTTCAAGGCTTCTTTCACGACTTGACAATGATCTACTTGCTTGGAATCGATTTGGCTGGTTTTCATCCGCGCAGCTGGAGTCCAATGCCACATGCACATGGTGCGTTTCGTGCGGGGACTTCTTTTTCTTTCGGCCGTTGGTATCTTTCGGGGATCGGACGTCGATTCGATTTTATTTATTGTGAGGATGCGAATAGCCTGCAGGGAGAGCCATGAGCTGCCGCTGCAAATCAAACGAGGATCTGGATTTGCCTTGAGCAAGGAGGGGTCTCGACACGGACGTCGAGACTGGGGATTCCGAGCAACGAATTTATAGCTTTTTTATTATTGAACAAATACTAAAAACGATGAAAGGACTTTTATAGCAATTGTTTTTTACCCCAACAATTTCTGCGTTTCATGAGGCAACTGTAAGGCAACCTTGCTCCGCGAGGGGAAATAAATAAAAAAAAGAGTGCACAATATGAATGGCTACAGATCATTTTTGCTCGTGAATGTTCGATGACTCATCGTCACGATATCGGCCTATTGCCCTTTATCGTCCTCTACGATGGCACCTGCAGACAAGCCATGCAATTTTCATGTCTCATTTTTTTTAGCACGAAATCCCTCCACGTACTGACGGTACCCATCAGTGCTTCCAATCGATTATTCAGGCGTTCTGAGAAATAAATTATTTAATCTCGGACTCGTCTATCGACAACGATCCAATCGCTCATCGCTCTAATCCAGTTAACCATAAGCAATTATTTACGAAAATGAGTCTAGAATCGACGCGATTCGTTTTTTCGAGACGGAAAGGAATTATTCCGACTTTGCAATCGGAGCGCAATAAGAGGAGAAGCAGAGGAGATTTGTTTATTGCGTCTTGCGACATCGGGCCTTTTTCGGTGTCCGAAATCCCGTGTTTTTCCGGAGGGAAATTGCCGGCTTACGATGTTGGCGGCTCAAATGGAAAAGCACTGTCGGCGGCCTGCCATCCCGACCACTTTCTTTAGTTGTAGTCCTTGTCTCATTTTAATTTTTTTTTTAAAGACATGTTTCTTCATTCCCCAGGTCGCTCTCATCTCCTCGCGAAAGGTCGATCCTGAATGATTTCCTATGAGGCATCTCAATTTCCATTCTCCCAGTACTTTCACGAACTATCGCAGAGCAAAAGCATCTCCCGACCCGCGAAACACCATCATGGACCTTCCGAACGCCTTCAAAACCTCCCCTTGAGACAACGCGTACCCGCCAGACGCCCCCCCCCCCCCTCCCCCCCCTACCCCCCCCCCCCCCCCCCCCCTCTTTAACCCCCTCTTTACCCCCTCGTTTCCCCTTCTTTCAACCTTCTCGGTGATGTGCGGTCACGGGTTGCGTCATGCGCTTCGGTGGTCCCGTCGCTTCATCCCGACGTGAGGAGACGGGAGGGGACGTGAGGGTACGTGAGGGAACGTGAGGAGATGGGTGGGGACGTGAGGAGACGGATGGGGACGTGAGGGAACGGATGGGGACGTGAGGGGACGTGAGGAGACGTGAGGAGACGTGAGGAGACAGATGGTTGAGAAATTAGACCCGTCCCTTGCTTTTTGGGTGGGGGTTTGGGAGGGATTTAGGGTTTTACTGTCAGATCTGCTTCTCAAACGAATGGTTCCGTTAGCATAAAGAGACATCTCCATTTCTATCGTGTCGTCATCTTTATGGGTCGTCATCTCTACGGGTCGTCTCGAGACCCTGCAGACGTCTGGACTGCTCCACGTTTTCATCCGCGAGAGAGCACTTGCATCGCAAACGTACGGAACGAGTCGTTCGCTTTTCCTTTTTTTTTCCTGAAAAGAGAAAATTTGAGGAAACCGAGTAACGACGGCCTCAAAATCTTCCCGCAGCTTCAGAATTGCTCGTTAGAGCACCGGAAGCAGTTCCCCCTGCAGGATCCCACGACTTAAACGGTTTTTTTTACTCTAAAAACGATTTTATTTTTTTTTTTACAGGCGATTTTTTTTTCCACAGGCGACAAACTTCCGACGTCGGCAAAAAGATAATGGGATCCCGTAAAGAAGAGAAACGATATTTGAAGCTAAAAAGTAATTTCCGACTGATGCGTGCCGTTTTCTCCAGCTGTTTTGTCATCACGATTTCGTCGCAGAACAGGAACAGAAATCGGCCGGAGGATAGGAATTGAGCCGTCGAAGTCATATTTCACCCGCTCGGGAGCCCAGATAACCGATTTTAAAACTCACGGACGGGTTTCAGGTTATCACCAGGCATCACGCCAGGCATCACACCGGGCATCGCATCAGGCATCACACCAGGCATCGCCCGAGACCGGATTAAGCGAAGTATGCCAGCATGTTCGCGTATGCAAATGAGTCTAAAAGATAGAAACATGCAAGGGAAGCATGAGAAAACGTTTGGAATCTCCCCGGAGGGAGGGCCGAGGGAGGGCTGAGGGGGGGCGGAGGGGGGGCTTTAGGGGGGCCACCGAGTCATTCATTTCTCTTATCTGAGATCCGGCGCCAAGACCTGTCTCACCCTGTCCATCATTTTCGGCCATTTATATCCAGGCTCAGTTGCATAATAAAATCGCTGGGAGCCCCAACCGATTCCGTAATGATGTCCGGAATATGGAATGCGGGAGTCGCCTTGGGTTCGTCTCGATCAACTCTTTCTTCACCCGCCCGGGGGGGGATTCCGTGATGAAATTTCGGATTTGGTTATCGAGATGGGCCGTGGATTTCACATGTTTTCGGTCCGTGATTTCTCTTGGCAGCGGCCCAGGTCTTCGGATTATTGCCGCAGTAAAGCCGTAAGAAAATTTTTCCTTGACGTCTCATCAAAGTGGATGAGCTTCGAAAGGCGACGAGATGAAGAGCGTGGGTTTGAGTATTATGCCCTTCGGATGTCGCAACGTCGACGCGGAGGTCGACTAAATATTTCAGAAGTGGATTCGCTCGGGAAATCGGCGCGAAATGCTCACGATCGGCTGGACGAACAGGTGGACGAGAAGGTGGACGAACAGGTGGACGAGCAGGTCGAGGCATGTCCGTGCGGAGCCATCCGTCATCCGTCTCCCCGTCGACCTTTGTGTCATCCTTTACTCGCTTTCCTTGTCCTTCGCCGCCTCGGGTGTACCCACCGGCTCTAAGGACACGAGTCCTTTAGCATTCGGCCCTCAGACCGCTAACACGACCCACGCAGCGAGTACATCCCCACTTTGTCATCCCCACGCACGCACGCACGCACGCACGCACGGGGAGCCTTGGATCGCGTGTCATCCGACCTGGTGTGCGATCGTAAATTCACTCTGGGGCCAATTCCCTCAGGCCAATCAGCTGAGGCCAATTGTCAATTTTTTGCCGCTGCTAACGGGCGCGAGATTCCGACGAATGTGCGAAATTTTAACCACCGCGAAATCCCCCACGTCTTTTTCTCCCCTCGAGCGATCACGTTCCCATGACATAATTTGGATGACATAATTGTCGTGACGATATTCATGACATAATTCTCTTCCCCCCCTCCAAACCCAGGTGTGGACTACGCGATCCGGAACGTGACTCGGTATGCAGCCGTGGCAGAGGAGACTCTTCGCCTCGTCCTCCAACAGTCAGTCTTTCTTATCATCTCTGTGAAGAAAAAAAAAAAAAAACTCGATTTTTCAAGGAATTTCAGTGACGAGCCATAATTCATCTTCGCCTTCAACATCACAATTTCTGATAAAATAAACAAACACAGGGGCCACCCCCGCAGGAACATTCATAACCGTTCCCCCCAAGGCCCCCTCGCGCACGAAAACTTCATTCATAACGGCCCGCACACTCGTCGAGCACGGACGAGCGCTCGTCGAGCACGTGGTCGAGGATCCCCGCTCTCGTCCTTGGTCTTCCAGTGATGCAGTCGGAATCAGGGTTGTCTTGCGAAACGAGCCTGGGGTTTCCATTTGCTCGTCCGGGCGTGCTAATGTCTTATTCGGCGGTTAATCGTGCAGGAGTAAAATAAAATGAAGCACGATTAGGATATTCTGGTGCCGCTGAACCGGTTTGAAGAAGTGAAGTGCCAGTTCACAGCCTCTTTCGAGTTTTCGGTGCTGCCTCTGGTGCTGGCAGTTCTAAAACGTAACTTCTGAGAAGTACAATAGGGATCTGGCTGCAGGATTTTTCAACTTTGTTCAGTGCAAGAGTGGGAATATTAGTATATATTAGTAAATGGTAGTATGATATGTTATTAATAGTAAATAATGCTCGACTAGTACTGAAAAGTACTGATAATCATGAAAACTAAACAGATGCTTATAACAATAAAAACTGAACGAATTTCAACGACTGATACGGTCCTTGCAGAACTAGAAGGAATTTCAAGGAGTACTGAACTAATGTGAAGAAATCGAATATTGAATCAACACAAGACTTTCTGTGGGCAAACACGAGTGCTGGAAGGATTCAAGGGTACTTGCCGTCTAAAATTTCGCGGGATGGCAAGGGGCAAGTGCTGCTTCGGCACTGGTACTGGCACTGGGTACTCGTGGCTTCGACTCATCCCTGCGATATTTTACTATTTACTGTTCAGTTGTTAATTGGAACCAAATAATTGGGAAAATGGGAAAAAAAGACAAGGCACGAGAGCCAATATCTGCGTCACGATGTGTAACGTTCTATTTCCAAGGGGATTTTCAGTGTGGAATTGATATTCCTTGAAGGAAAGCTCCAGCTCGGAAGAAACTGAAACTTTTGGACATCGGTTGGACGTCCATTCGAGGAAGGACTGGTACTTATGCTTTCGAAGTTAGTGTACTTTCGGTACTTCGGTTCGCTCGCCTCCTTACTTTACTTAGAGTCGCTTCGCCGTGAAATGAATATTGTGAGAGACATGGTCATTGGAGACATGATCATTGGAGGCATGATTATCGGGGTCATGATCATTGGAGGCATGGTCATTGGTCTTGTTCTTCGTGAATTTATTTTTTTTTGCTTTCTGGTTTCGGATGCCTTCTCTCTTCTCTTGGGACTCAGGGACGGCCAGGCAGGTTGCTTCCGCCTTCTAACCGCCTTCCAGCTTTCAAGGGGAGGTTGACATCACGTTCAGTCGTTGTCTGAGCGGGTCGGTGGGTTCTTTTTTTTATGCTTTTTTTATGGCGCCAGACGTGCCTTTCTGATGTATTGTATGGGACTTCCCGTGGAATGCGCGTGCTTTTTATTGTCTCGCAACCTGAATTTATGCTCATCTTTCAGTGGTTGCAATACTTCGTCGGCGCGAACGGGATTTGAGGCTTCGTGTCGAAGAAACGCTAAACGATAAAAAAAAAATTAGCCAAGTCCAAAACCTTTCTGCACGAAACCGAGTAAGAATCGTGTGGGATCTCAGACCAAAAAAAAAGAGTAACCGGGACTTCTATGAGTACCAGAATTTCCTGCGATGACGAAATTCATCAAAAAACATCCAGCACCTTGACTGTAATGTAAGCATCTTATTGTGATATTCATGAGCATGTAAATAAATTACAATCTTGTTCCCGTGTCCCACTTTCCTCGTAAATTTCTGAATGTTGTAATTTCTTGAGAGTATTTATGGAAATCCGTAAACAGCTTCAGTAATTTTTCCCAACAACCAGGTGACGACATCCCCGCCGTCGCCATTCCTCATTTTCCAAGGCAGAGGTCACCTTTCACGCATCGAATTGGTTCCAGTACTTTTCAAGGACTTTCGAGTACCGAAACGCAGCGGATGCAGCGGGAGCGTAAAAAAATGATCTCCGAGTCACGCGAGAATCGCACTTCCCACGTCCCGGAGCGTTTCTGAAGCACCGATCCCACACGCCACTTACTCCGATTCGCATCGGGGAAAAGAGGAAAAAGGGTTAGCGAAAAGGGTTAGCGCTCGGGGGAGAAGGGGGAGCCCCGCTGGAGCCCGCTGGAGGGCGAGAAGGAAGAAACGACGGAGAGTCCAATGTCCCTGACATTGTTTCTCGGTGGGTTACGAAAGAGTAGTTCGAGGTCAAGATGGGAATCTGTTACGCGAAAGTTTCCGTCTCTCCGCATCTACATATGGGGTCAAGTTCGCTGTCTTGAGACACTGTATTTATGAGTCCCGCGTCAAAGGGGATCATCCTTCCATCCGAAAAGGAATCCATGTTTTCCTTGTTTTTTTTTTAAATTTAAATATCGTTTAAGGTGGTTTTGTCTCGCGGGGAGTCGATGACCTTGCCTGAGAAAGGTCACGATTTGGAGCAGGGTTCGACGTTGAGTTTTCGCACTCGAAGGCGTGGAGAAGGCGATGGAAATTTTGCAGTTTCGAAAATTTTGTTGGCGATTGCAAAATCTCTTCTGCCTCTTCATGGCGAGCCGAATAAAAATGGCTTTTATAAACCTCTCGACGTTGAACTTCGCGCCATATCGTGACCCCTCCGATTGCATGCTTTCGCGTTTCGCGAATATATTTTATCATTGTTGTCACAATAATAGCCTGAAATTTCACCTCGAGGGCGTTCGGCAGTCTGAATTGACCGATACTCGCAAATTGCAGGCTTTCGCATTTTTGCTCAACCGTCGCCTCGTCTCGCCGTCGAGGCCCCGCACTTAGTACTTAGTACTTAGGTGCCGAGTACCGTATCTCCCTAACTGTGAAACGGAGAGTCCAAGAAGGCAATCGACTGGGCGATTGCAGTCGCTAAATGGACCTGCGACGATTTCATCGATATCGGCGCTGGCCGCGTGACAACCGCACGACAGGCAACACCCGTCGTTTGTTGCCTTGCAAGTGCAGGCACGATATGCAGGCAAATGGAAAATGAAAAAAGCTGGCCGTTTAAAACGCTTTTGGCGCGTGGCCTGTGAAAAGTGACATTTTACAATTGCAAGTATCGTATCCCAAAAGTAATTAGTCACGAGACTCCTCGCTGCGAGTAATTAGCTCAAAGCACCAATGACTTTTCAAGTCTGGTCTATCAAGGCCTTTCAAGGTCTCTCAAGGTCTTTCAAGCTCGGATGACTTCGGAATATTACCAGCGACCGAAACAGGCATTTCGCCAGACTCCCATGCGGTCTCAACCGTCTCGATCCCTCCTCCTCCCCCCCTCCGTCCTGCCTATCTAAGGCCTT